>OAMR01000380.1:65197-78283 GCA_900205405.1 Echinochloa crus-galli
CGAGCGCCGGGGCCCTGCCACGGGAGGAGAAGGAGGGGAGCCCCGCCGTCGCTGTCCTCGCGGCCGCGCGCGCCGGCGTCGGCGTGCTCGAGCTGCTCGAGCTGCGGCGGGGCGAGGGGAGCTGGAGAGGAAGGGCTGGGGCGGCGGCGCAGTGGGCTAGGGTTCCGCCCGACGCCCTGAGAGAGGGCACGGGCTTCCCCCCGAGTCGGGGATCTCTTCAATTCTGTAATTGAGCCGACTTCTCCGCCTCCTCTACTTAATTCCTCTTTTGCATCTGAAGAAATTTGTAATCTCTAGTTTGGCATCGGTGTGTCCATGTCTCAATGAGACGTAGCCCCCCGCGTGTCAATGACAGTGCCCACATTTATCACTCAGTGGCAAATATGGATTGTAAACTTGCAATGACAGAAATGAATTTTTCCTATATTCACATTCAACATTAGAGACTTTACCAAATTACAAATGTAGAGTCTTCTCCAAATTTCGTTCTGTATACTAACACGCTCTGTGCTTGATTCAGTATCCATTGGGCATTGGCTTTTCAAGACGTTTTGCTACATTTGCTAGCATTGCATTCATGTGCTTGATTTAGAGATCAAAGTACGAAACTTTACTCATTAAGAAAATTACCTGAAAGAGTTCTGAGGTCAATGGACCGCAGCAAACCCCACATTCCAGCAGCTCGCCGTCAATGGCGACGGTGATCTTCTCCCCATGCTGCCGTGTCGTCGGCATCGCAACCTCGACCTCGCCATGCACACTGTGCTGCTTCATTTGAGGACGCTTCCTGCTTCCAGCGCCGAATAACGCGAAGCCTCCGTGCCAATTACCGTCCCTTCTTCTTTCGATGAGGGGATAACACGCAGGCCGCTTTCCAGCCATCTAACTTAGCAACAAACAAATTCTTCATCAGTGCAATAATCAGTTGGGTCTGTTACTATGTTTAACTTTTGCAGGCTTCAATTCTTCGACCACTCCGATCCGTGCAAGTACGTGAACGTCAAGTGTGTGTGTCATGCTCATGCATAGTAAGTGTGGCGTGCGTGTGTCTCAGACATGAGTGAATGAGCTCTCACTAAACTCTGTAATCATATTCATACAGAGACCTTTAAAATACAAATTCAGATGCAATGCTGAATTTTTGTTGCCTAAAAACAAGAATCATTAAAGTTGATCCTAAATCTTAGGATGAAGATCCATTATCTGCTCATTCCCTTGCCTCGGTAAGGCCTTCTCTAGTGGTGGGTGCACTACATGGCAGAAAAGCCTGCTAAAAGAGTTGGGTTCAATTTTGGGTTTGGGTCTACAACAGTGGATTTGGATGGGCATGTCAAACCGGATAAAATATTACTTCTCTTCCTCTCTGTATGATGGTTGTTGTGCTTTGTGTTGTCAGTTTCTGAATTTTTTTAGTCCCTAGACATCGAATCCTAAATAGCCACCGGTTCCTTTCTCTTTCTTGCAAGATTCGAGCTCTCCAGCAGTTGCTTTGATTTTTGCATACGCCATGTCTTACTAGGGTGCCATTTGAGATGACCACGGGAGAATGCCTAAACTCTCTCCAAAAAGGCAATACTATTTTAATTTTATCTTAAATCAAACTGAACGCCGTGTAGGAGTCTTCAAGAACAAAGTGATGACTGCTGAATAATTATGTGATTGCATCCACCAAGACGTAGCTGCATATAACCTGGCAATATTGCCCCGCCCAATACAATGTCGACGACAGGGATATGTGATCAGGCAAACATTCCCTGGTCGGACCCAGTAGTTATATTTCTTTTTCGCCGCCTTTTTTTAATTTCCCTTTGGACAATATTGTAAATATGTATGCTTCCTACTATAATGAATCGGCTTTTCTGGAGCACCTGCCCGAGCTTGCTCAAAAAATAATCGAACTGAATTAAATTGAAGAAACTTAGGAAGAAAAATATCAACTTTTATAACACCAAATAGGTGTATTGTAAAAATATATTGCATGACGAGTGTCAGAGCTCTCTATACCCTAATCAAAAGCATGGAGACACCCTTCTCCCTCCCAAAAATACAAATTCACAAGAGATACCTATTGGACTGAATGTCATCTTCTTCCTCAGCATTCTGTGCATAGACAATAGATGGCCGGCTTCAATCTAATTCCTAAGTAGAACTGACCTCTTTTCTTGGCTGACCCGCCTCGCTCGATACTCAATTTCCAGAAGCATCTCCATTTCTAGATCTATACTTGACGAAGGGCAGAACTAATCGATCGATGTTAATTGTCCCCGCCACAGATCATCTCACATCAGCAATTGACCCCTTCCCCGATCGGCAATGCCCTCACCGCCCATGCATCTCTAGGCTGTTCTACGGGTGGGCTCTCTCTAAACTTGCCAAGCTGGCATGCATATAAGCCACCAGATCACGAAGCCCTACACTAGCTCTACCGGCGGCGATGTGTGGAAACTAACATAAAACAAAGAAAAAGAAGAAGAACAATCACTTTGCCTCAAAAAAAGAAGAAGAAGAAGTATCACGAATAGAAAACAAGGTCGGTGAGAAGACTTGCCTCTATGATCCGTAAGTTAGTGGAAGATTGTAGCTTGGTACGTTGGGATGCCGCGGGCGACCGATAAGATGGGCGGCTGATCAAAGTGGATGGATCCTGATTTAGAGATGAAGGCAGTACAGCTGTACCAGAGGCAGTTACGGACTATATATATCTCGGTGGCCGTCGATGGAAAGATCCGAGCGGGCCGAGATTTCGCACGGTCTCAGCCCATCATAATGGCGCAGGCCAAAAGTTTCCGGCCTGCACTGTTCTCTCGTTGCTTCGCGGGCCGCAAGCTAGCTTGTAGTATTTTGCTGCTACCCAGCCAGCCTGCTTTGCCTCTGTAGATCTGTATTAGCAGTTTAGCACTTCAGTGCTAGCTGCTGGCCTTGGCCGTCGGCATTTTCTCGTTGGACCGATAATAAAGTTGAATACAGCATAAGATTATTGAAGTTGCACACTTGCAATTCTGGAAGATATGCCTCGAACAGTAAAATATGGTTCTCACTGGAAAAATTCTGGTATATATATATATTTGTTTACGTACATAAATGTGTGATGATCGCTGTGCATTAACAACCGTACAGTAAGTCGCTAGTTGAACCGTCAGTCTAACGTTAACGCGTGTGATATAACATAAGTAATTATGATAACGTCAACGTGTGTGATATCTCGGTGCACTAGGTTTGTGCATATGCTCCTATGCACAAGTTCTGTGGACAAAAGAAGGAATCATCATATGAAATGAAGCATTCATCAAATCTAAAGAGCACGAGAGTTATGTATATAGTCGCACTGAGCACGGAACACCCATGAAAGGTAAAATTCGTTCAAACTTTCCAGACTCGAGAAGTCCATCAGTCCATGTCAAGGAGTAGAACAGGTCAAGTTTTGAATGTGCAAGGAAATTGCAGGCAGGCCGGTGAATGTGCATAACATAAGTAATTATGATAACGTCAACGTGTGTGATATCTCGGTGCACTAGGTTTGTGCATATGCTCCTATGCACAAGTTCTGTGGACAAAAGAAGGAATCATCATATGAAATGAAGCATTCATCAAATCTAAAGAGCACGAGAGTTATGTATATAGTCGCACTGAGCACGGAACACCCATGAAAGGTAAAATTCGTTCAAACTTTCCAGACTCGAGAAGTCCATCAGTCCATGTCAAGGAGTAGAACAGGTCAAGTTTTGAATGTGCAAGGAAATTGCAGGCAGGCCGGTGAATGTGCATCAGAATGCTGGAAACTTGGAGCCTGATTGGTTGGATGTCAATTTGTGCCAAAGCCAAAACCATGGCAAGCCAAAATTATGGCCAGCCAAAACTAGGGCATACCAAAATCAGGGCATGAAATTTAGATATTCACTTGATTTAGAGTCTGATTGGTTTGAGTTCAAAATTTGCCATGCCAAATTTTGAGCATGTCAAAATGTGGACATGACAAAAAAAATTGCTAAAATCTGAGCAAGAATTTAAGGTTGTCATTTGATTTGATATTAAAGTGTGATAGCCAAAAAAAATTTAATCTTGAACCAAATAAGTGCTAAAATTTTTAAACTTGCCCTTATTTTGGCTTACCAAGTTTTGGATGTCAACCAAACATGCCCTTGATCTTGTCGGTGCACTTGCTCCGGGCAGTCGATGAGGCCGCTCCAGTCGCGGGCGACGCACACAGGTACACCTGGCACACCTGCGCCGCGCAACCTGGCACACCTGCCCCACGCCGGCTCCGCACGCGCCCCGGCCGGTTGCACTCTAGTGTGGCCTCGCGGATAGCGTCCCTGACGCCGGTGATCAGGCTCAGACGGCACGACACCCGGCGCCGGCGAGGATGGAAGTGAGGTTGTGGCGCGACGGCCAGCGCCTGCTCGAAGTAGCCAGCGGCGCTGGTCGAGGCCCGAACAGGTGCCGACGTGCCGTGCATCTCCTACTCCTGGCTCCAGAAGCCCATGGCGATGCTCGTGCACGACAGCGACTGCCAGTTCCTGTTCAGATCCGCCAGCAGGTCCTTTGATCTCCCACGGGCTCAGCGGGTTAACCTGAAAATTGCCCACTCGGCCACTCCCTGAAAATTAACGATTTCAAATCAATAGATATGAATCACATCTTCCCATTTGAGAGGTTCGATGAATTATCTTGTTGTTGTGTACCTTCCTATCCTAGGTAAGGAAAAGAAAATGACGCAGATCCAAATTTTAAAAATGGCTGATTTATGGAGAGCGAGTGTATTCATAAGGGTGTGTGTTTGTGTTATACTGTGTAATTTTAAAAAAGAAATCATCTAGTTTTTTTTTTGAGATTACACAGAACAACGCAGACACTCACGCACGCACGCACACTCATCCCTATAAATACACGAACGTAAACCTAACCCCTATAAGCACCTCCGAAGGACTGAGCAGAGCACCCGCAGATCTGGAGATTTCTGAAGTCACCATTGACGTCTCGTTATCGATGGGAACGTCGCTTACCACTTAACGCATTGCGTCGATTCCTGGTAAATTTTAGAAAAAGGTGCCAGCACCATGGGCTTTATGGCTCTCAATAAACGATAAGTTGGGCCGAGTCGAGCCTTTGAGCCTAAAAACAACTGCCATGCGCGGCGCCATGAGCCCATGACGGCGCCATGATGTTTCAGACGAAGATGTCAACGCCATTGAACACAGTTGATTCAGTGACCCACAAGAGTACAAGACCTTTGGTGTGTAGTACTAATGATCCACTTCACTAAATTGTTAGATGCGCTCAGAGCAAAGGTGGGTGAAGGGAATTACCAAGTCTGCACACATTCACACAAGATAATCCTTTCCTAATATTTTACAGCATGATCTGGTGTTTCAGTTCCCTACGGGCAAGCACACATGTGTCCTGGAAAGGAGGCCATCACTTCTTAACAATCAGTCAGTAAATTACAATGCTCTGCCGGTTCAAAATTCTCCTGCTTGGAATCAGGTATTTCAATTCATCTTCTGCTAGCTGCTTATTTCATGGTGACCCAGCTCCTGAAGGTGAAATACTTGCAAGCTCCAAGTCCATTATTGTGGCCGTGTTATAATCCTTGGGATCCAGGTGGTACTTATCAAGCTGGCAGCAATTTTCAGAGCTATGACTGGGTTCTGCACCTGCCTGCATGTGGTCCTTTCTCTTTTGCTGATTTGACATCTCTTAGAATGGGTCTTCAACTGAAGTTCACACAAGTTCTCATCAGTATCATCAACTCTTGGAGGTTCTCATGCTGCATGCTTCAATTCTACCACCAAGTTGTGGATGATCCATGAGATGCTTGTTGCAAGCTTGGAAGCTTCTTGAGTCTGCTGTCTCATACTAACTTTGGTGCTCAACATGATTCGGCAGCTTGAGGGCAAGCTGCCCTCAAGCTGCTTTTAAGGGGGGAGGAATGTCAGTAGCTGCTCATGATCAATCAAGGATTTGTCAGATGGGCCTTGTTCCAGCATTCGGCCCAGGAAGCTCTCCTCCGCTCAGCAGGTCCAGTGGGTCTCGTCCAGCGGGCCGGTGTTGTGTGCGTGCGTGAGTATAAGAGTAGGAGAGGGAGAGAGAGGAAGGGGGGATGAATGTAACAAACAGAACACCTTCTTCTTCCTCAAGCCAACATGCTGCTCTCTGTTCTTCTTCTCCATTGCTATCTGTTCTCTTGATTCCCCAAATCCCGTTCGTCTCTTCCTTCCCCCACTACCTGCTGCTAACAATTGGTATCAGAGACACCGATTCTCGGGTGGCTTCATGAACCCTAGCTCCATGGATTCCCCACCTGCCGCCGCCATGTCTTTCAACGCCAAGCCCATCCTCGACCGCATCAAAGCCCTCCGCAAGCACTTCGACGAGTTCGGCGAGCGTTTGGATCGGCGCTTCGCCGCGTCTCCGTCCGTCTCCGCACCTGCCGCCTCGGTCGTTCCCGCGACCGCACCCGCGCCTGCGGTCACCACCACGGTGGCGCCGGCTCCTTCCACGCCTCCGACCTCGACAACGGCGGCGTCCTCACCTTCCGCCTCGGCAGTCTCCACCACGTCAAGCATCCCCATCGATCCGGTGGCTCGTGGAGCAAAGGAGGCCGTCGACTTCAACTCGCCCTCAAGGTGTTCGACAGTTTGCCGCAGTGCCGATGCGCGCGAGCTGGTGCCCGTGTCCACCGTGGCGGCCACCATGGTGACGTTCAGCGACACCGTCTCCACCGAGCTCGCCAGCCCCAACATCAGCACGCTTGGCGAGTTCATCGACGGCGGCCTCGGTGCTTCGCGTCCACGTCGAGCTCCTTCATGCAAACCTCGTCCTCGCCGGCCGCGTCGAGCTCCTCTGCGCTGGCCTCGCTCCCGACGGCCGCGGCGAGGTCGTCTGGAAGTACCTCGGCTTGGGCAACAGCGGCAAGCTCCACCACGCCCGCCTCGTCCTCAACGTCCGCGGCGGCGCGTGTCCCGGCCTCGACGTCGTCCTCCGCGTGCCATGGCGCAGCAAATCGCCAGCGAGGACGGCACCACCAGCGCCATGCTCACAAGGTGTTTGGCGTTCGTTCCCACAGGGACAAGCTCAACTGCTCCAGCTGCTCAGTGTGCAGAAGATGCAGTTCCCACCAAGCACACCGATGACATGCTATCCGTGTCTTCTGCTCCACCAGCCCTTTCATCAGCTCTTGCACAGGATTCTCTGATGCCAAGGTACCTCACAGACTCCATCCCTGCATACTGGATGGGTGTTGTTCAATCGCTAGTTCCTAGAATTGTCAGTGCCCATATTTTGTCTGAGGGAAGGCCTGCTAAACCAGTGCTGCTAGAGTCATTGCCTGCTACTGCGGTTCACATAGCTCCTTGGCTGCCACTTACTGCTAGTGATGTGTTTGCTCCTGGACAGAGCAAAGTTGATATGTGGTTTGCAATGAAGAGAAATTGTGTTCACTTAAGGCCAATACCTTGGCCTTCCTTCAGCTGGCACCTAATGGTTATGCAGGAACGACCACCATGGCCACCTCCTATACAAGTTAAGATGCTGGTGTATTCTATTGCTCGTGGTGTGTTTGATCGTGGGAAAATCACAGTTACTTGGCAGTTTGAGGTGCCCGTGCAAACTGTTCAGTTGAGGCCACTTCCTTGGCCATCCTTCTGTTGTCCCAAGGTACTGGTGATTGTGCAGCAGAAGAAGTTCCTGTATAGGCCAAGTGGAATGTGCTATCTGAGGAAATCATGGCCACCACCTATACAAGTTGAGATGTTGGTGTGTTTACCTGCTAGTCATGTGTTTGATTGTGGTTCAGAGAATAGGTGCAAGATGAGGCTTTTCAGTCGTACTGTCAATGCAGAATGTTGGAATCATTGGCTTGAGTTACCAGAAGATGTGTCATTTGTTGAAATCAAGTTTGTTGCCCATCTCAGGTTCATTGTGCTTACTGTAACTATTCAGCTCGACTTCAATTATTCCCTGCCATTCAGTCATTGGATTGCAATCCAGTTTGTAAGCATTGATCAGGAAGGAGTACTGCACTGTTTAGTTTTTCTGGTACAGCACCAGCAGCTTTGTGATCAGACTGGTGGGTCATTTTCTGCACATGGTTTTGAATCAACAGCCTCTCTTTTGGACTGCAAAGGTTTGCTTATGGAAGAAATTTCCTTCAGCTCTCAAAGGCTTTTCATGCTAGCTGATTTTCTCATGGGAATCAAGATAGGGTATATGACAAGCATCAGGTACTTACAAGTTCCATGGGATTTCCACTTTATATGTGCACTCCTTTTGCAGCACATCACTGGTAGCACCATTTTGCTGTCATGTCCATGGTTAGTCTCTTCTCAAGGGGAAGTTCAGTGGTATTTTCCATGGTTGTCCCTCAAGGCCAATTCTGACCTGGATCCTTGTGCCCCTGATATATGCATGGAGCATGTGGTCTTTCATAGTATTCAGTCAGCACTATCAATGTGGGCTGCAATTTCTATATCTGACAGCTCCAAATTCAATTGGACAGCAACATGTCTTTCTAATATTTTACAGCATGATCTGGTGTTTCAGTTCCCTACGGGCAAGCACACATGTGTCCTGGAAAGGAGGCCATCACTTCTTAACAATCAGTCAGTAAATTACAATGCTCTGCCGGTTCAAAATTCTCCTGCTTGGAATCAGGTATTTCAATTCATCTTCTGCTAGCTGCTTATTTCATGGTGACCCAGCTCCTGAAGGTGAAATACTTGCAAGCTCCAAGTCCATTATTGTGGCCGTGTTATAATCCTTGGGATCCAGGTGGTACTTATCAAGCTGGCAGCAATTTTCAGAGCTATGACTGGGTTCTGCACCTGCCTGCATGTGGTCCTTTCTCTTTTGCTGATTTGACATCTCTTAGAATGGGTCTTCAACTGAAGTTCACACAAGTTCTCATCAGTATCATCAACTCTTGGAGGTTCTCATGCTGCATGCTTCAATTCTACCACCAAGTTGTGGATGATCCATGAGATGCTTGTTGCAAGCTTGGAAGCTTCTTGAGTCTGCTGTCTCATACTAACTTTGGTGCTCAACATGATTCGGCAGCTTGAGGGCAAGCTGCCCTCAAGCTGCTTTTAAGGGGGGAGGAATGTCAGTAGCTGCTCATGATCAATCAAGGATTTGTCAGATGGGCCTTGTTCCAGCATTCGGCCCAGGAAGCTCTCCTCCGCTCAGCAGGTCCAGTGGGTCTCGTCCAGCGGGCCGGTGTTGTGTGCGTGCGTGAGTATAAGAGTAGGAGAGGGAGAGAGAGGAAGGGGGGATGAATGTAACAAACAGAACACCTTCTTCTTCCTCAAGCCAACATGCTGCTCTCTGTTCTTCTTCTCCATTGCTATCTGTTCTCTTGATTCCCCAAATCCCGTTCGTCTCTTCCTTCCCCCACTACCTGCTGCTAACAATTGGTATCAGAGACACCGATTCTCGGGTGGCTTCATGAACCCTAGCTCCATGGATTCCCCACCTGCCGCCGCCATGTCTTTCAACGCCAAGCCCATCCTCGACCGCATCAAAGCCCTCCGCGCGGGCCAACGGCGGCGCGCCGGTGGAGCACCAGTACACCTGCAAGGTCGCCATGGACCTCATCCCGAGCGCCGGCGGCCGCGACGACGACGGCGGCATGTTTGGCGTGATGGTGTCCAAGGTGCGCAGCAGCGCGCTGACTGACGGGGCGCCGTCGCCGGACCACG
Source organism: Echinochloa crus-galli (assembly GCA_900205405.1). Lineage (NCBI taxonomy): Eukaryota > Viridiplantae > Streptophyta > Magnoliopsida > Poales > Poaceae > Echinochloa > Echinochloa crus-galli. The sequence goes on from OAMR01000380.1 coordinate 74,893, forward strand.
GATTGTTTATGGGAGCGCACTAGGAGCTGCTGGACGCGGGAACCGTCTCGCTCAAGATACGCATCGACCGGGCCCGAGTGCCGGCGGCCGGTGCCGCTACTTCTACCGGCGGCGCCGCCGCCGCCACGCCGGAGTCGACCGTTGGCGCCGGCAGCGCCCATGCCAATAAGCGTTGAAGATTTTGATATCTGCACCGACAACTGATTGCAAACTCGGCAGTGGTTAGCAATTTAGTGGTCAGTTATTAGTATGCTATGCATTAGGAGTTGAACTCGTATGTCGTATGTACTGTAGCTTAGTTTAGTTGCCTTGCCATGATGCTGTAATGTGCCATTACTTTTTTTTTATCGGTATGCATCTCAAATTTTTAGTTTGATGCTAGTAGTATGACCAATTTGGCTGGATTTACATGATGTGCTACTTTATTTTTGGCACAAAGTGACAAGGACTGATCAGGGTCTATGCACGACAACAGCTCAACGTTTTACTGAAATTAAGGATTTCTGGAGTTTCAGTGCAACGGGATCTATAATTTCTGTTGATCTACTTGTGAGATCAACGTATTGATGTGGAAACGGGGGAGAAGGGCCATGGCTGGTGGAAGGTGAAAGACCGGTTGGGCCGGGCCATCGCTCGATCAGATTACGGGCCTCGTGGGCGTACTGCGCAACCCAGTCTGGGCCAGATATCTTGTAGTTCAGTAGTTGGGCTTCAGAGTACGCTTGAGCCTAACTTGGAGACGACCCATCCCATCTTAAGTCACCTCCTCTTTATTCAGGTTCTTCAGAGCTTCAGATACCACACCGACACCGTCATCATTCAGCCTCACAACATTGCTCTCCCCTCCGCCGCCGCCGCCGCCGCCGCAACTTCCCGGTGCGTCCGCTTCCGCCATGGAAGCCACCGGGGCTGTCACTGTACCCACACGAACTCGCAGAGACACGAAGCTGCCATGAATGCCCGTGATCTTCACTCAATTATTAGCTGTCAGTAGTCAGCAAAACATGTGACGGAAAAAGAACAGCCCGCCCCCGCGTCTGGGGACTCGGGCGGCCCCTCCCCAAGCCGCCGCCGCCACCCCCCTCCCCTTCAACCTCGCCGCGCCGCCGCTGGAACCGGCCGGCGGAAGTCCGTGCGGCCCGCCAGGATGGTGGCGGCGTGGCTCCCTCCCACCTTTTCCTTCCTCTCTTGGCGGATCCCCTCCGGGGTGGCGGATCTGGGGGCTTGCCCCTTGGCTCGCGGCGCCAGGCCCGTGGCCGTAGGCCGAGTGTGGCCGGGGCTCGCAGCAGCTGGGGACTGCGGCTCCTCGCGGCCGGCCCTGCCTTCGGGCGGCGGATTTGGGGGACTCGTCCCCTAGGTCTGCCCTCCGATCTAGAGGCTCGGCCTTGAGGTCTGCTCCACGGGCAGGCCGGCGATGGCGGCGATGGCGTGGCCACTCGCGCCAGATCCGGCGAGGTCCTTACGGAGGGACAGATCCAACGCCTTAATTGCTCTGCGTCGCCCCCATGGAGGCAATCTGGACGGATTTCGCTAGCTGTCGTGCAGCCGCCTTCCCCGTGGGTTGGTGCCGTCCCTTTGCAGGCGGAACCTTGCTCCGGGTGGCGGTGTTTGTCGACGGCGTCCGGAGTGCGTCTTTTCTTGCGGTGGCGGCGTCCTGTGACTGTGCGAAGATGCTAGTGTCCTTCAGGTGAGGGCGACCGTGGTGATGGTGGTGGCAGCGATCTGGGGGAAATCCTTGTCTGGCATGTTGTGCCGGACCAGTGGCTGATGTGTGTGTGACACACACCTTGTTGAAGGCGCTGCTGAAGTCGTTGGTCAGACCGTCCCCTGTTGTGCCCGTGGATGATCAATAACTGGGTGAAAACCTAGCCTGGTTTCTCCAGGCCGGCGGCGGCAGTGCAGGCGCGTCGTCGAAGTTCTTGGTCGTCAAGGCCAGGCAGTTCTCCCGTGTGGATATTATGTTCGGCATTCAGCGCTGGACGAAGGAGGCATTGGATGGCGTAGCAGTTCAGATGTTGGTTAGCAGTATCTGCACCAAGTCTTCGTGCTGTTGCCTTCGAAGAAGTATCAATGGTGGTTGGTGTCCAGCGGTTTCAGTTCTTTGTAAGGTCCTGTAAACGTGTTATAGCGATCCTGGTGGTCGCGTAAGACTACTAGACCCCCATGATGTAATTTTCAGGTTTTTGTTTGGCCGTAGCCGTTTTGGTCAAGGCCGGGTAATACATTATCCATTATTAAAAAAATTAGCTGTCAGTAGTGTGCATCAGAACAACTCGGAACTCACAGTAGTGCCGGCAGCAGCCGATCGATTAGCACGTTTAGCTTCTCTAGTGTGCGGCTCGATCAACCGTTAAGCGCTAACTAACATTTACAACTTTAGGTTGCACATCGAAGTTACGCTTGTTCGTTGCAAGAGTTACAGAGATCCAACGTTTCCCTTTGTGGGATATGGGTACCTGGGGCCCATCATGGAGGGCGGCGGCGGCCGGCCCAAAGAAGATCGAGTTCTAGTAGACTCCTACTAGGATCTCCTATTGTAAATAGTCCCATATAAAAAATACTTAGATTGTAACCTTACCTCCTGAATATATAAAGGAGGGTAAGGATCCCTAGATAGGGGCATCCAGACATGGTGGAAATCATCGGATATCATCCGAATACAGCAATACAATACAACCACCGACACAGGACGTAGGGTATTACACCTCCGGGTAGCCCGAACCTGTCTAAATCAGTGTCTCCTGTATACCATCAAGTCACTAGTTCATCGATCGCCCCTCCTACAAATCAACCACTCGGGTACCCCCAGGTGGATTGCCGGTCCTAAGGTCCGACAGTTGGCGCGCCAGGTAGGGGTAGATTTGTGAGCTGTTTCGATTCGACAACACTGCTGGCTTGATGGCAGATCAATCTCGCGTTCTTCCCCGCATGCGTGGAGCAACAAGTTTTCCAAACTTCAGAGAAAGAAGAATGAACAAAAAAGAAACAACTGATCCAGACGCCTGCGATGTTGAGCAGGAATTCAATTGCTGAATCAGAGTACGCATCATCCATTTGTCCATTTACACGCAATCATCTCAATTCGAACACAACTCAAGCTAATTAATTAGTCAAAGATAATTACGGCAAGCTTCCGTTCTGTTCCACATGAACTGCCACTCATCAAGCGTCCTTCCTAATCGAGAATTCGAGATGAACACGCTTCGATCACCGGCAGCTAGCTGCTAGACGATCCTGTCGATGCGGACGCTGATGTGCATCTCCCGGGACGCGCCGTGCAGCATCCGGCGCAGCACCACCAGCGACGCCGCCTCCTCCACCGAGGCCTCCGCGGGCGCCGCGCTGCTGGGCACTGCCATCTCCACGGCGGCGCTCTCCGCCTCGCCGCCCG
>OAMR01000380.1:78411-89910 GCA_900205405.1 Echinochloa crus-galli
TAGCTGCGGCAGCCGTAGGCGTCGTAGGGGCACTGGATCCGGGTGGAGCGGACGATGTCCTCCAGCGAGGTGCAGCGGCCGTAGGCGCCGGCGTGGCCGCACACGAAGCACCGGCCGTTGTGAGGTAGCTGGTCATGGCAGACGCCGCAAGCCAGGTGCCCAAACACGCACTGCGCAAGATGAACAATTTGCCCGTAAGGCCATAAGAATTGAGGAAAGAAAAGCCATGGATTTGCCGGGCACTAGGCTAGCAAACTGCGGTAAGTGCAAGCAGACGCCGGACCTGGTAGATGGGGGGCTTCAAGGGGAGCGTGCAGACGGGGCAGTGGAGCTTGGCCTTGGCGATCCTGACGGTGATCTCCACACCCGCGGCGGCGCCTTCCACGGCCACCAGCGCTCCTTCGGCCATCGCTTCGTCTTCCTCCAGGATCTCCACTTCCGGCTTGGCGTGGCCTATGGGTGACGACTCCAGGATCCGCGCCTTCTTCTTCATCGGCGAGATGGCGACGGGGCTAGTCTCGCCTCGCAGGACAAACAATGGTAGACCAAGTCAGATGAGAAGTCGGGTAGAAATTTGGGAGTGTGCATACGTGCGATTAGTGAGAGGGAACTAGTAGTAGTCAAGAAATGCTTCTGCGGAAAAAACGAACCGAAGAAATAAAAGTAAGTAACAGTAGGAAGCATCAAGATCAGGATGAATAGGAACCAACTGTAGGCAAGGATCGATTCAAGAAATGGAGGGAGAAAGGTGCAAATTTTCCATAGTTTTGTTCTAAAAATTATGAGGAAATAATCTGACAGGAAAAGAAGACTGGCAACAAACAAACAATTTGCTTGCAGGAAGATCACAGAACTGACCATCAAAGGGAAAGGCTAACTGGTACCGGTGGAAGAACAGGGGTTTTCTTTTCTTTTTTATTTGCTTCAAAAAACAAAAGAACATTTTTTGAAAGTAAGAACATGAATCCGACCAGCAAGAACAAGAACTTTAGCACAAGAAGCAAAAGCAACAGCTGGGAGAAGGTCTCGGCTGATGCTCACCTCCCCTTCCCTGCCCCTGGACTGGAGCAGAGGTCCGGAGCTGCAGCACGACTCGTCCCCAAGTACAAGTGCTTGTCTGGTTGAGGCTTGGCCGCTTGTGGATGGGCAAGGCAAAGGGAACAAGACATATACAAAGACCATCCCTTCACTTTAATAATCCCTTCATTTTTTGTGTAAGTATTTTAGGGTTTTTTTTACAAATCATATGTACTATGCTTAATTGCTTACGAGTGATTAAACACTGGGCACAACCGGAACGGAATTCCACCGTAGACTATTCCGTTGGGCTGGTTTGGAAGCTAGCATAAAGCAGTAAAGAAGGCCTCTCATTCTATTGGCAAGAGGTCGAAGAGATGAGGCTGCATGTCCAGTCCAACCACTCACCACTGGCCCCTGCTTGGGCTCTTTGAAACCTTTTCACCAAAGGGGCTATCTATATGAGTATGGCTACACTGGCAAGATGAATAGCATTTGCTCGCTGCTGCGTGCTTCTGTCATGCAAGGCCAGAGCAGTAGGCTCCTCTAGTACCGGGTTGGTGGTCTAGTGAGGAGTGAGTGACCGATTCATGCGCAATTGGTTTGAGCGGGGCGGGGGAACATGGTTGGTTGATGCCGGCTGGGATATCTCTCGGTCGATGTGGCCGTGCAGAACAGGCCGGGGGTACACTCGCAGCCGGGCTCGGCGTCGACCGTCAAGGCGGTGGCTTCGTTCTATCCAGCCGCGGGCCTTGATGGCTTGATCACTCGCCGTCGCCTACCCTCGTCATCTCCCAACGTTTCTCTCCCCTCCCCTGTTCCGTCCACGGCCCATCGGTCCATGTCCATATTTTGCCGCCCGCTCGCTAATAATTGAACACAAACGGTCTAATTTTTGTATAAATTATAGAATCTAAGTACCTTAGCTCATAATCCTATTATCTATAAACACAACTAACCATCCAATCGACGTTATAATCTCAGGATCCAAATGACTCGGCAAGTAATAATCTATAATCTAAATTCTTTTATTTTTTAAGTAAAAATCAACGATCCGAATTCTTTAATCCGTATGAGATCGAAAGAAGACCTAAAGAAAACGGTTGGCAAGGGAGGGGCAGCGAGCATGCTATCAGCACAAGAGGGGGGCAGCGTCCAGTATGACTTAGGCTATCCGCACTCGTGTTCCCCTATTTGCTTCCTCTAAAACGAATATTCCAGCGTGGTCATCGAGATTCTTTCCTCTATCTCAAAATCCTCCGCACTCATTTTTCCTCTATACCCTTCCTCCAACCCACCAATCACATATTATACTCCACACATCATCAACTACCTCCTTTTAATTTATTTTTTTACCCCCTCTCTCCCCCGGTTCTCTCTCCCCATCGGCATCCATCCCCCTCCTCCCGCCCACCTCGCCGCCCGCTCCCAGCGCCGATCCCTCCCGCTCCACTCGCTCTAGCGCCGCCCCCTCCTCGGCTCCTCCCCTCCCCTCTCCAGCGCGCCGCCTCCTCTCTCCCCCGCCGGCGCGCAGGGAAGGCACCCCAGCGGCGGCCGACCGAGCTCAGGCGCGGCGGGCCGGCGGGGATGGCTGGAGGTCGAGGCCGGAGCTGGAGGCGGTGGCACACGACCTCCCCTATGTTGCTCTCCGCGCTCCCATCCTCGCCCCTGCCGACGGGCGTCTCCAGCCGCGCTCCTCCTCCCTTGCACGACCGCAGCGCGGAGTGGCCGGAGCGGAGCGGGCGGACTGGCCGGAGCAGAGTGGTGTTGTGGGAGGACGGCGAGGACGGCGGCAGGAGGCCAGCGCTGCGCGCGGAGCTCCCGGCCGGCGGCAGTGGGGGCCGGGCGGAGCCGGCGGCGTGAGCAGCACAGGCGCAGGCCGTCGGCTTCGTCAAGCCCAGCGCCAACATCGGCGGAGCGACGGCGACGGCGGTGGAGCGACGGCGACGGTCGCGCGGTGGAAGGCGACGGCGGCGGAGCGACGACGGGTGGGCTTCGCGCGGGGAGGCCGCGTGGTGGTTGGGCCGCGCGCTCGCGCGGGCCCCGCGGCCACGGTGGCGGCGTCCAGGAGCTCCCCCATCCCCCCACAGATAGAGGAGAGCCGGCCCTCCGGAGCTTTAGCAAAGCTCCTGCAGGAGCCCGCTGCAGCTGGTGGTTCCTTTAAACGGTTCCTTCAGGAACCTTACAGGATACCACTGCTACCAGCCTTACACTACCCTCCACTACTGATCGGGAGTGAATATATACCCCTCCTTTTTGGGCTGGGCCATCGATGATCAGGGGGAGTATTGTGCCGGCTAACCTATATAGCTTCCGCAAGTTTTTTTTCCATGGTACCTTCCACTGTTTGAGATCCGTGCAACGGTTGTGATCCACACGTTTATTTAGATCCAAAGAGGGTTCGGCGCGGGCGGGTGAGAGCGAGGCGTCCGACCGACGTTAGCCACGGAGGGAATCTAGGGCCTCTTTGGAACAAAGGATTCTTAAAATATAGGAATAGGAAAAACATAGGAATTGAGGTGCATGTAACTTGCAATCCTATAGGGTTTGAAAACATAGAAAATTTTGTTACATAGTGTTTGGATGCAACATAGGAAAAACACAAGAACGTGAAGAGAGAGATAGACACAAAGGAAAGTTTCCAAGAGGTTGGAGCTCATGTTAGATTTCCTCCAAAAATTACAATGGATTGGGCCATTCCATAGGAATTTTGAAGGATTTGAGGATAGCCAATCCTTTGTTCCAAAGGGATACATAGGAAAAATTCCTATAGGATTTCAATCCTACAAAATTCCTCCATAAATCCTTTGTTCCAAAGGAGGCCCTAATTTGCGTTTGAACCTTTAAATGCGATTTTCTCTTGAATCGTTAATTGTTTTTTGAATCCATTTGAACTACTATATTATTTGCAATTAATGCGACAGAATAAGATCCAATACGGACATATTTTTATTTTATATGTGCATCTTCTAGAATCAACACTTTCAATATGCTATTTCGACATTTTAAATAACTATCTCAACATCTTAGGCTTACTGCTTCAACATTTTCACACAAAATGTTGATCTAGTTTATACGAATTGTTGAATTAAGTTTGAGAAAAATATTGAACCTAGTATATGAAAATATTGATTGTATTAGTTTAACACTTTAACTCTTTGAGCATGTTAGTTTAGCTTTTATTTGAAAAATGTTAAAATGGTATAATTGGAATGTTGAACTGTTATTTTTGAAATATCGATCGTAACATCGTAACTCCTATAACTGTATTAGTAGTGATAATTAAGTTTGTTTAAAAAAATCAAAGCGCGAGAAAAAAAATTCGTTCGCCTCGCGGTAATGGAAAAAGACAAGCTTTCCTTGGGCCTGCTCGTTTGTCCTCCTGCGTGCCGTTGATGGGCTTCAACGGGCCCTAAGCCCGCTAGCTAAAAAAGTGAACGGGCCCTGTATGTGCTGGCACCGTTCTTACCATTGTAGGCCAGACCGTGGCATGCCACCGGGTATGTTGTGGTGGTAGCCCAAGCTCGGCACGTTCTACTGGGCATGCCGGCCCGAGCACCTATGCTCGGACGGACCAAAAAGCCGAGCCTCGGGTCATCTGGACAACTATGTCGACGGGTTAGGCTGACCAATGGACACAGGGCAAGACGGGACGCCACCGCCCACCGGTGGCATAGGATGACCGACCAGTGGACGGCGTTGACGACGAAGAACAAGGTTAGCAAGGGAGGGTGACAGTGACACTGCCGTAAGCAAAGAGGATCTGCCGGGGGTGATGAAGGACTAAAGACAAGGGCCCTTTGGTACAGCTCTTGGAGCAGCTCCACCAACAGCTCCACGTAAAGCCCTGCCAAACGGGTGTGCTCCACCAACAGCTCCACCAACTCCACCTATGTAGCTGTTTTCATTTTTGTACTAGGGACCCGGAGCTGGAAAAATCAAGCTCCACCCAGCTCCACCATAAATAAGCTAGAAAACCATGGGCATATTAGGCAATTGAACTTTCTCCTCTATTCAAAAAATATAAGTGGAGCTGTTTTACCAAACATCTTTCTAAAATAGCTCCAGCTCCACCAGAGAAGCTGCTCCACCAATAGAGCAACAACCGGAGCTGTTTTTGGTGGAGCTGGAGCCCTACCAAAAAGGGCCTAATATACGAATATTTATGGTTGTGATGGAAAGGGACCCGACTAAGGGCCCCTTTGGTACAGCTCTTGGAGCAGCTCCACCAACAGCTCCACCGGAAGCCCTACCAAACGGGTGCGCCCCACCAACAGCTCCACCAGCTCCACCCATGTAGCTATTTTCATTTTTTACTAGGAACCCGGAGCTGGAAAAACCAAGCTCCACCCAGCTCCTCCTCCCCTTTACGGTAAATTGACCGAACTGTCCCTGGCGTTTCATTGTATTTTCACGAAATTGCCACCGCTCTCTCCCGTGCTCCCCCTCGTCTCCTCTCCAAGAACCGACGGCGGCGGCGGCGGCGAATGGCTGGCCAGCCGGGGGCGCCTCCGGATGGGACCCCCGGCGGATCCGGCGAGCGGAAGGCGGATCCGGCGAGCGGATGGCGTATCCGCCCGTTGGATGGGGATGGCAGGAGTGGCTCACCGCCGCCGCGGCTCTCGGCTTCCAGGCCGACCTTGGCGCGTGGCCGGACGGCGTCAACATAGAAGGGGCGGCGTCTGCGGCAAGCTCTGAAGCACGTCTTGACAACGACCGGCGACCGTCTGCTCCTGGGGTCACCTCTGCTACGGTTGGGGCATCCTCTGCTCGGCGACGAGGTGGCCGGGCACCTAGGCCGCCGCCGCCATCGGCTCCAGCTGCTGCTCTACATCCGAGCATATCGACCTCACTGATGAAAGGTAATCGATTTGTTCTAGAGCATCTGCTGCATCTGTCTGTCTGAAAGATTGGATTGGTAGCAATATTTGCTGCAAGAATTTTCATAAAGCAAACTATTCCTGTGCGCGTTATTCATCGTTGCTTGGTACGTGCAGCATCTGTGGTAAAATTTGAGATGCTATTGGCAAGTGCAGGGGCAACAACGCTCACTTTCTGAACAATGGTATCCTAGTTGATATTCCTTTTCCTTGCACGTGCTGCTGATCCTGAAGCGGTCCAAATGCGTCTTTGAGCATCTGATATTTCAGGATTCAGTTGGGTGTCGAGCATCAGAAACTATGCATACTGAATATTTCTTGATAGAATTTTTTTATGCCTCTCTTGTTGATTCCTCGATGTTTGTTTGATCATTGGAAAATGAGATGACAATGTCAGGCTCTGGTGATCCCATAGTTGCATCTGTGATCTCTTATGTACTCTTTGCTAATGCCATATCTCCATGTATTTGCTATACTGTAGCAAATATTTGTACTGTGGCGAGTGGAACCGTAGGGAGACGGGAGAGTGCACGGTAGCAAGGGCACGGCAGACGCATGGGTATATTGGACAATTGATCATCTCCTTTCATTCATAAAAATATAGGAGGAGCTGTTTTACCAAACACCTTTACAAAACAGCTTCAACTTCATCAGAGAATCCACTTCACTAGTGGAGCCATAGGTGGAGCCATTTTAGGTGGAGCTGGAGCCCTGCCAAAGGGGCATCGATTCAGAGAAATGAAGGGTACATCAGCAGATGTGGGGTTCACAGCAACCTCGTTTTGCATAATTAGCTAGCTCTTATCAATATCTGAATGCGATTATTAAGGGCCCTTTGGGAGGGCTCCAGCTCCGGCTCCGCCGACGGCTTCAGCTGGAGCCCTACCAAACGCTGCTAGCTCCAACAGCTCCGGGGAAGGAGCTGCTGAACTCCCGTGACTGGAGCCCTTCGACGACGGAGGAGCCAAAAAACCCGGCTCTGCGCGGCTCCACTGGTACCGATGGCCGACGACATGGCGGTGAGCAGGGACAGCAATGCGGCAAGGCCGGAGTGTGGCTGCGCAGCCCAACGTCCATGCTCGACCGTGTGGCTTGTAGCGGTCTCGGCAGTAGCGATGGGTAGGCGTAGCAAGAGCGGCAGAGCAGTAGCAAAAGCGGTGGCAGTACTGGTGGAGCAGCAGCTTGTCGCTTGCAAGTTCTAGACGACGGGTGAATAGATAAGGGAACAGATATGGAGAAAAATAATGGGAGAAGAGATAAAACTATTGGTTAACCTATAATATTACTCATTATAACATTGTTGAGAGATAGGGAATAAGTTTGGAAACCATGGGTATATTAAACAATTAAACTTTCTCCTCAATTCAAGAAATAAAATAGAAGCTGTTTTGTCAAACACTTTTTCAAAATGGTTTCAGCTCTATCAGAGAAGCTGCTCCACTAATAGAGCCACAACCGAAGCTGTTTTTGATGGAGCCGGAGCCCTGCGGCCCTAAATCAGCAACGAGTTCTAGATTATTATTTACGCGAAGCGCATGGAGCTCGGCGCGTCGCGACGTCGCGTTCATGCCTGCACCTTGTCGATCCTGACGCTGAGGTGCAGCTCACTGGAAGGCCCGTGCAGCATCTTGCGCTGCACGACCAGCGGCGCCTCCTCGCCTCCCGCCGCCGCCGCGGCCTCCCCGGGCGCCGCGCTGCTGGGCACCTCCAGCTCCGCGAACACGCTCGGCACCTTGCCGGTCGCCGCGGCCGCGCTCCCGGTCGCCCACATCCTGCACGTGTACTGCGGCCCCGCCGCCGCGCCGCTGGCCCTCACGCACTCCAGCGACACGCCGCGCCGCGCCGCCGCGGGCGCGGCGCGGACACGGACACGACGAACACGCGGCCGTCGTCGTCCTCCGCGACGAGCAGGCGCCGCCGCGGCTGCGACTGCGACTCCGGCATGCGGAGCTGGTGCGGCTTGCCGTAGCGGACCTTGTCCACGGGCCAGGCGTGCGCGTCCCTCAGGTGGTCGCGGAGCGCCGGCGGCGGGCCGACGAAGGCGCAGCCGGGCTCCGAGCAGCGGCACGGCGCGTGCGGGCACGCGCCCTGGTGCTCGCCGGCGCGGTGGTAGGTCACGGAGCTGCGGCAGCCGTAGGGGCACATGATCTTGGTCGAGAGGACGAAGTCCTCCATGGCGGCGTCGCGGCCGTACCCGCCGGCGTGGGCGCACTTGTAGCACCGGTCCTTGCTGGGGAGCTTGTCATGGCAGGCGCCACAGGCCAAGTGCCCTTCCGCGCACTGCACATGAATAGCAATTTACGATAAGAACACAAGAAGGAGCATTGGATTTTGGTGATTTGGTGTGTGCAAGTACAGGCAGGCGCCGGACCTTGAAGATGGGAGGCTTGAAGGGGAGCGTGCAGACGGGGCAGTGGAGCTTGGCCATGGCGATCCTGACCGTGATCTCCACTCCCGCGGCGGCGCCTTCCATGGCCACCAATGTGGCTTCTTCTCCAGCTGCTTCGTCACGGACTCCGTTCAGGTCCAGGACTTCTTCCTTCACTTGATCCATGGGTGACTCCACACTCGAGTTCTTGCTAATCCTGCTCTGCTCCTCGCCCTTCTCCATCAGCTACGGCTTTGAAGCAACCTTCTCGCTGCAAGCAACAAGCAGCTCGATCAAGACAATGCGCGTGAGCACAAGTCACGAACCTTCTTCATTGCACAAAACTTAGTAAAACAAGAAATGCCAGTCGCAGCACAAGCAAGAAGATCTTGTAGCAAAAAGAAAGAAAGTGCGATCTCTTTGTTTAGGCTGCAATTGATATTGTTGAGAGCTCATCAAGGGGAAAGTTGAAAGCTCTTGTTGAGCACTGAATCTTCTAACCTTACAATATGAATCGTAGCAGCCGTTGAAGAACAGGAATTCAACCAAGAAGGACTCGACAGAAGCAGCAAAAACTCGACTAGTCAACGGAGGATTTCTCACCTGCCCAGCAAAGAACCGCGCCGTGTGGAAGCTTGGCGAGGAGCAGGCCAAGTAAATACCGACCCATACATGCAAAAGCGATGTACCCTCTTCAGTTTGATATGAAGTACATCAGCCTTTTCCATATTAATGCTTCTCTGGCGCAGGATACAAAACTAGTAATGCATGATCGAAATGCTAGTTGAGAAGTTTATGTAGTTGAAATCACGAGTGATTCGAAAGTACAATTGTCATTTCTAATTTACTACAAGTGTTTTTGTTGTTGTTGCTGCTGCTGTTGTTGTCTCTGTTTTCTTTTTGCTGCCTCTAATTTTCCATTGCATGGATTAAATGTTTGGCACATGCAGTAGGAGTTTGATGTGTCATGTGTTTGCTAGATGACTCTATTATTTCGCCTGTAGTAACTGGTGTCTTTATGAAAGTTTTTATTTGATGATTCATGAACGTTGCACTTTCTTTTTTTGTGAAACATGAATGCTGTACTTCACTGAAAAAAGATGTTGTACCAGCATTCTGTATATGCTAAATGCCAGCCATTTAACACATACACACCACTGTTGTTTGTCCCCAAGAGTACTCCTCCCTGTGTAAATGTTAAAAGTTGCAGCCTTCACTCACTTCACGACCCAACAAAGGTGCTTCTTCTTCCTCTACCCAACTGCAACAGCAACACTACGTGCTACGCGAGAACACAAACTCCCTACTTCCCATCGACGATGGAGCAGACCTCGCGCAGCGGCGACGGGAAGGCGGCCGTACCCGGCGGCGCTGGTTGTCAGGTGAAGCAGGAGATCGAAATGGAAGAAGCAGGCGTAGATGGAGCAGGACTAGGCGAACCGGTGGCAGCAGGGGATGGGGTCGCCACGAGAGGGGAGGAGGTCACGGTGAGGATCGACAGAGCCAAGCTCCACTGCGCCCTCTGCACCCTCCCATTGAAGCCTCCGATCTTCCAGGTGATTATTAATCAACTGCAACCTTGCTCCATCTACGATTCAGTGCTTGCTCGATCATATCCTGTGCATTGCATTCTACTTGAATTTCTTATCGGCGATGGTGAGATCTTCCTCATCCAGTCATCCTGTGCAGTGCGACGCTGGGCACCTGGCCTGCGGCGGCTGCGGCGGCCTGCTCGCCGGCAACCGCTGCTACGCGTGGAACTCCGGCGGCTCCTACGGCCGCAACCCCGCGCTGGAAGACTTCCTCCGGTCGCTCAGGATCCCGTGCCCCTACAGCGTCTACGGCTGCGGCGCCCACGTCGCCTACTGCGACGCCGACGACCACCGCGGCGAGTGCCCCTGCGCGCCGTGCTCCTGCCCGGAGCGGGGGCGCGGGTGCGCCTTCGTGGGCTCGCCGCCGATGCTCCTCGGCCACATCGCCGCCGACCACCCCGGCGACTCCGGCGACGGCGCCGCCATGGTTCGCTACGGCCGGGAGCTGAGCCTCACCCTGACGGCCGCGCGGCGCTGGCACGCCCTCGTCGGGGAGGATGACCGGAGCCTGTTCCTCGTGTCGCTGGCCGCGCCGTGCTCGGACGACACCGCGGTGTCGCTGGTCTGCGTGAGGGCGAACGGCGGCGGCGCCCCGGTACACGTGCAGGCTCGCGCTGGAGCTCCCGAGCGGCGGCGGCGGCGAGGTTGTCGTGATGGAGTTCAAGGTGCGCAGCAGCGCGCTGCCGGGCGGCACCCCGGCGCTGGACCAACGGGTGTTCTTGGGCCTGCACCAGCGGCTGCAGCAGGCCGGCGACACGCTCGCGCTCAGGGTGCGCATCGACCGGCTCCCACCCGGCGGTGACGCTGCCGCTGCTGCCAACGCCGCCGCCGCCGGCAAGTCTACGACGTAGACACTAGAGCTAGCTTGGAGCTCCACGGAGCAGCACTCTGAAGCTTCATGGCGTCATTAGGCTGGCTGATGGGCTGTTAGCCTCTAAGGCTTCACTTTGCCGCGGTTATTAACAACAAGTGTGCTGGTAGAAGTAGAACTTAGTAGTCATAACTCGGATGTTTCGTATGCTGCAGAGCAGCAAGAGTAGCTGAACTCGTAACTCATCGGCTGTCAGAAGTAGTAGTGGTATTGTAATGTGCCGGCACGCCGCACGTGATCAGTGAATCGGCTGTCAAAAGGCTCTTCCGGTCTTCCCCTTTGCCAAACCCAGAAGATTGCACCACCATGACTTTTGGTATGCCCAAACTATTGTAAGAGCAACTCCAACAGACTCGTTAAATAGCCTGAGCTCGGTTAAAGAAAAGGAAAACGTCGATGTTCCCTGTTCGAACTGCGTCGCCATCTTCCCCACTCGCTAAGGGCACGTACAACGGCTCGGCGACTGCCGTCGCCATGCACGTTATTTTTGCAGAAACACCCCCGCGCGAGCGTCGCCGAGGCCTCGCCGTCGCCTCGCTCGTCTACGACCTGGGTTCGTGCTCCTAGGCAAAGCGACGACCAACAACGCCCTTTGTACGAGACGCTGCGGGAGACGGCAACGAGAAGGGATCAGGTGTGCGGGAGGGGATTTATTTGGCGCCAAAGTTCGGCAAAGGAGTACCAGAGGGAGAAGGGAGGAGCCGTCTCGGGGAGCCCCGCCGTCCGCCGCTCGCCGCAGGGCCTCGCCGGCCGTAGGCCCGCCGCGGGGCT
>OAMR01000380.1:89930-117400 GCA_900205405.1 Echinochloa crus-galli
GAGGAGGAGGAGGAGGGGAGCCCCGCCGACCGCACGCCGCACCCCGCCGTCGCAGCCCTGCTGGAGAGAGATAGGAGGAGGATGAGGAGGAGGAGCTCTACCGACGGAGAGAGAGAGAGAGAGGAGTTTGGGAGGGAGGAAATTGTGAGGAGGAGAAGTGGCGTGGGGAGATAAGGTTGGGGCACCGGCCCCACCTGTCAGCCACATACACATATGTATTTTGATTCTCTGATGTATGTCACAGAAACAACTACAAAGACAAGTATGCGGTAGATCACCATGAGTTTGTATCTCAAATGATGAATTAATTACCATATAGACAGCCAAACAGACAACACATTGTACAAGCTGTCTATTCAGCTGTCTGTTTGTGTTAAAAAGACAGCAGCTGTCTCTACCATTGTACTTGCCCTAACCGGATCAGCATCCCGTCGCGCTCGCTCGGAAAATTTGCCGAGGGCATCGCCATCTCCCTCCTCTTGCGCTTCCCGCGCCCTCCCCTCCTCTTTCCCGCCCTTTGCGTCCACGCGTTCTCATTCCCTCGCGCCCGCGCCACCTCCCGTTTCTCTTCTCCATCGCGGAACGAAGCTTGGTTCGCGGCACAAACGTGATCCTCGTACCTCGCCCTTCATCGCTGGAACGAAGCGCCGCGTAGCAGGAGCTTCTGGATGACCTCCCCGTGCGCTAGGAGCTTCTTCGCCGTCATCGTTGCCGGCTGTTAGGATAATCATGACTTGAGTTGAGTTCGTTCCGGTCTGTAAGTGCAGGCTAGCTGCGTGTGTTCGTGTGCATGTGCGTTCATGCACGTGTGTGTGTGTCTAGCGTGTGTGTGCGTCTGTTTGTTTGGGTGCAGGTCGTGCGCAAGTGCGTTGCGTGCTGGCTGCTGGTTGATCGAGTCGTAGGTGGTTAGGAGGTGTAGGTGTGCGTGGCGCCGACTTGCAAGGAGAAGGCCGCGTCGTCCGGGTGGAGTAGTGGCCACGACGACGTTGAGCGCGTCCTGCGGAGTCATGGCGCGGCGGCCGCGATGGAGGAGGGCTCCCCGGCCTATAAGTAGCCCCTAGGATCTTCTTTGTACCTGGCTGAGTCCAGTGAATAAATCAGGCCAAGATACAGGCGAGGTGAGCTCGCCGCGGCGTTCGTCGCTCAAACTACTGTTCATCTTCAACCTCTGTCCGCCGGCGAGTGCGAGAGCCTGAGCGAGTGAGGCGAGGGGAGAGCAGTGGGAACGCGCGTTCCTGGGCAAGGCCAACACCGGCTCGCCGGGGGCTCATCGCTCACCAGTCACCACCGCGCTGCGGCCACCGCCCCGCATGGCTATGGCGCTGCGCTTTCTCCAGTCCCGTCGACGACGACGAGACGACGACCATATGGCCCACCTCGTCTGCGTCGCGCATGCCACCGTCAAAGGGGCACGGCCTTCAGCAACGCGGGGAGGAGGAAGAGAGCAGTGCCGGTCACCTGTACGGGGGGAGGGGGGCAGGAGAGCCAGCGCGCAGCGCGGGGAGGAGGGAGAGTGGAGAGCCAGCGCGCGGGGAGGAGGAACCCGAGCAGGAGGAAGAGCAGCGGACGGAATCGACGTAGGGGGGAGGACTGCAGGAGAGCCATCGCGGGAAGGAGGAAGAGCGGCGGACGGAATTGACCGGGAATAATGGATAAGGTCGTGAGGGGAGGAAAGGCAAAGTATAGGCCTCTCGGCCACTCGGCCCAAAGAAGGCCTAAGTAATTTAACATGGATAGTTAAGATTTAAAGAGTCCGTTGGTTTGCTCCACCAGTTAACTAGCTGTCTATTTTTTTAATGCTAAAAACTCTAAATTTAGCTAGAATAAATAGCTAGGCTGTTGGAGTTGCTCTAAGGACGTTGCAGGTTTCTCCAAATGAGGACTGCTAATTGCGATTCTTTTTCTTTGCAGATAGGATATTCACCCAATCTTGTTGGTAGAAGAACAATTAAGGCATCCTTACCTTACTTCCTGATCTTGCCTAATATGTTATTATGATCTTTTAGGGCTGCACTAAACCAATGATGGTGTGTGGACGCTTTTATCAATTTAGAGATAATTAAGGTTGCCATGCTATTGTCCATCCTAAGGATTACCACTTACCAGGTATGCATACTCTTCTTATGCAATACTTAGGGTATCTTTCTGCTTCTTCTTTTTATCAAAATAACTGCTTCACCTGACATGAATTATGAGTGCAGGAATATTGCAAATGTTACTCTGAACTGAAAATAGTGCTCTTTCTTGTCAATATGTTTTCTTAATAGTCAAATCACACAGAAAGCCTAAAGCTGGGATTTCATTGTATATGTTTCTTTATTTATTTGTCTGTATGGTTGCTGCCTACCCAAGCAAATCAAGTTAAAGGGTATCAGAATGTTGCGTTTTTGCTTCTCGTAGCTCTAGGTGTTTCTGATTTCCTATTTTTTTGATAAGTTTTTTATAAGAAGATTATCTGCTTTTGAATCATATGTAGACGTTACTAATTCGAGCTTTTTTTTAGAAAACTGGATTCTTTCACCCTCTAACCAAGTTTTTTTAGGAGTGACGACGTTTTGTTAAACAAAATGGCTTACCACCTGCATCAAAGGTATTAACCAAATGATGTTGGCTTTTTTTTAAGATGTATAGTCATATAGAGGAGTGACAATATTCATTTAAATAAAATGGCTTACCACCCACATCAAAGGTACTAACCAAATGATGTTTTCTATTTTCTTTCTTTTGCAATGTAGTAACGCTGCAAATATACCTACTCAACCCAAATTTATTTATAGTCAAAGAATCATAGCCGCGCGCCGGGCGCGCAGATACTAGTTGAAGAATAAAGAGCGCGAGGTATAAGGCCAGTTTCAGTGGGGATTTCATAGCACTGTTTCCTAGATTGCCATGTCAGATTTTCTGAGAGATGAAACTATCACGAAACTGTCAGTCTCAGTGCACAGTTTCATTGCACAGTTTCATAGACAGGATCTAGTATTTAACGTGTGCATTGTGTGGTGATCAAATGTACCATGAGAACTCTATAACATTTTTTGCAATTGTTTTTAAACTTTGTATTAGTCTAGTAGAACATGATAAATAAACATTAATGTATCCAAAAATATGTTTTGTTGAACTTCAATACCGATCTTAAATGAGTACATATATGAAAAATATTACATATAGTAGATCTTAATTTGTAGATAAACGACGACCGTGCTTGTTCCAAATGTGCTCCACCAAGTCCTTAAGTTGTATATGAGTCGAACGATCTCGCATATCAACTTCTTTCTCTAGCACCCTTTCAAATGGAACATAATCTTCGGGGGAGAATTCTGGTTCTTGCACAGTCACTGTACTAGGAACCTCATTTAGATCAAGATTCTCTTCAATGTCCTCTTCTTTTTTTTCATCTTCAACAATCATATTGTGAAGGATGATACAAGCTAGCACCACTCTCTCAAGTTGACCACGATCGTATAGGCGAGCTGGTTTTTTCAAGACGCTCCATCGTCGACGCAATACTCCAAATGCTCGTTCAATATCCTTTCTCTTCCCTTCTTGTTGCTGTGCAAACAGTGCAAATAGCTTGTCCTTGTCGGAAATGGGCAAGGATATGGATTTCACAAAAACAGCCCATTCCGGGTATATCTCATCCGCAAGATAATAACCTGTGTTATATTGATTTCCATTCACCGTGTATTGGACCCTTGGAGCTTGCCCTTTTAGTTCTTCGATAAATAGATGAGACTGGTTTAGGACATTGATATCATTATTAGAACCTGCAACCCCAAAGAATGCATGCCAGATCCAAAGATCATGAGAAGCCACAGCCTCAAGAATTATCGTCGGGACTTTCTGATCACCCCGAGTAAATTGGCCCTTCCATGCAGTTGGACATCTCTCCCACTGCCAATGCATACAATCAATACTGCCGAACATACCCGGAAAACCTCGTTTCTCACCAATTTTGAGCAAACGCTCAGCATCCGCCATAGTGGGTCGTCTCAAATATCGTCCACTAAATACAGCTATAACACCCTCGACAAAATACTTCATTGCCTCTAGTGAAGTTGTCTCGCCAATTTTTAGGACCTCATCTAAATGATCAGCCGCACTGCCATTAGCTAATTGGCGAATAGCTGCCGTACACTTTTGTAGTGGTGTGAGTCCTTGCTGACCTAGAGCATCCATCCTTTCAGTGAAGTACTCAGACCACTTGCCTAATTCGTTAACAATGCGTAGGAATAATGGTCTACGCATACGAAATCTTCGGCGAAAAATATTGAGCGGATAAAGAGGATTTTCTGAGAAATAATCATTCACAAGACGTTGATGATACTCCTCTCGCGGCCTTTTGATATAGTTCCTTGGCCGAAATCGATGATCAGATGCCTCTTCAGAAAGAGCCTCTACGCTAGCATTCAGGACCACCATTGTTTCACTGATTAAGTCATCTAGAAGTTCATCTTCTTCAATGAACTCATCCAACAAATTGATAGTGTTGCTTGCTAAATTTTGGTCCGCCATTTTTTTGATACAAGAACCTGTTACAGGACATTATTATTAAAAAGCATACATTGTAACACGAAAAAAACAAAGGGTTCCTTTCTTTTTGTCTAAACCAAAGTAATGTAGATATAAAATTAGAACGGCAGCTTGGTCAGTGTAGTTTCTTAAAAATGCCTGGAAAGAACCTGGCGTAGATCTGAAAATACTAAACTTGCATGTTTTGATAAACCACAAGTATCACGTCACTTTTATCTTGTAACAGAATCAATTAGATTGCGGAATTTGTCAACTACATAGAGGATCATCTCCATAAAGCCAACTGACGGGTAAAAAAGAACAATAATCTGTAGCCCAAGCTGCCATTGTTTCAGTTCTGACTATCAAAGGCGAGTACCAAAGGGAATAGCATGAATACTTGTAACACAAAATTACATGAGGTTATTGGGTATAGAAGCTAAGCAGCTAAGAAATTTAGGAGTTGTAACTCTCAACTGCAAGGAAGAACGACCATCATGAGTTCATTGACTTATTCATAAATGGAGGTGAACTGCCCTGTCCAGTAGTTCACTTCCTTTGCACAACATGCATCAGGAAAAAATACTAGTGAAACAAACAAGGAAAATTTAAAGATCTTACAGAACAGTCCTAACATATAGGGAAAAAAAAACCAAACAACCATCAATCACAACCAGTCCTTTATAACAGTGGCAGCACATACTCCATCAGAAGCAGCAAAACTCCAAAATGACAGTGGCACTCACCTGTAAAGTAGTAGCCTGTCCTCGACGAGCACCTCCTTTGTACAAGAGAAGGAGAAAGGAGAAAGGATGGTGCTGTAGAAAGGAGTACTGGATGTATATATAGGTGAAAGGAGTACCATCTTTTCACATGCACATAATAAACAATGACTACCAGTTCACATGCACATAATAAAGATGAAGCCGAATGGAGCAACAATTCACATTCAGTATGAAAGCAACAGTTCAAATTCCTAATGGAGCAGTTTCACACAAAAAAACTAAACAATAATACTTAATTTCCACTATATTGCAGCCTTCCAAAATAACTGACCAAAAGCACAAGCCTCCCAATTGATATCCTTCCACAAATGCTCCTGTTAGTGGATCAACAATTAATAACAGCACAAGGTAACTAAAAAATAGCAGAATTTTCAGAGTTCAATTCAGTAGTTCATTTTCAGAGCAGACTATATTCAGAGAACAGATTCTCTAGGATGAGGCAACATCACTAACCTCAATCATTTTGAAAAATCATCTTCTCCATCTTGAGCAATGTCTTGTCATGGCTAATCTTCTCTTCGACCGACATCTGACTTGTATCCCGAGCCAGCAAAGAAGTATAAGCTTCGAGTAACTTTGCTTCCTTATTCTCTTTTGCAGCCTGCAAATTCATCCTAGAGATCTCAAGTTGTGCCTCTGTCGTTTGTTCACGCTCCTTACGCTCTTGCGTAACTTCAACAATTTTTTTTTACATTTTCTCCAAGGATTTCAATGCCGTCCATAACCTGATCTACCTTCCTCTTCCCTTTGCTTTCTTGCTTAGCTGATTCCCTCCCAATAGGACGTAGTTCAGCTGTGTCATCACCACCTTTGGCTTGGCTGCCTTTTTTGCTTTTATCTTTCTCTGATTGAGCAGCAAATGTGCACTATTTCGGTTCATCTTTTAGAATCCTCCACCAGTGGATCAATGTGAAAGGTTTTTCATTCTTTTTCTCATACCTCTTCTGTGCTTCATCCATCAGTTGGTCGTCGGAGTATCCACTCTTATTCATTTTACAAACCGAAATCCAATAGCCATTGAATTCATTTATCATTTTGCTTAGGCGTGTCCAATGGATCTTCAGGCTGTTGGTGTCTCTATGATATTCTCGTTGCTTGTCCTGGTTAAACTCCTTAGTGATTTGACTCCAAAATGAATCACTTTTCTTTTCATTTCCATGAATAGGGTCTTTAGAAGTATTCAACCAAGCACTTGCCTGCACAATCGAAGTTCATGAAAATATCATCAGTACTTAAGATAGGTTATCATATTAATGTGTTCTATGTAGCATGATTACCAGTTTCACTTCCTCTTCATGTGACCAATATCTTCTCTTTGCTGACCTACTTGCCTCAACGCCATCTTCTTCATCAAGGTCAATGGTGGCCCTTTCATTGGGATATGGTTCAGGTGCAGGCGATGGTAGCTGGAAGGTGTCTGTACCTCCAACATGATGGGAATTCTCACCAAAAGGTTGGAAAGGTGGAAAATACGGTTGCTTTAACATATTCAAATAACTTCCCCTACAGTTTCACACCAAAAAAATTAATACTTGCACCCCTTCAGATCAAGCAGATAAAAAGAATGCACTCACTGGGTTTTCCCTAATATACCAGTACCAACTACCAAGCAAGAAAAATTGAGGACACTAACTGTTTTTTCTCATTGCCATATAGAGCAGCAGTGTTTTACCAGAGGATCATTATTGGAAAGAAAGATAAGCAGTCTGATGATAGGACAAACAAATTATTTAGACTATAAAGTAAAACAGCTAGTAGAGTTCATGGCACATGAAAAAGGTTAATGAGCTGTAGAGTTCAGTTGCACATTCTTAATTAGTTCAATTCAAACTCTGTAATAATCCCGCCTCTACTTTTCACGAATACTTAAGTTCAAACTTGACATACCAAAAACAAACACTAGAATCAGTTTTTTCAATGAAAATTTGTGTAGGCTTAATTAACTCTTTGTGCTTGATTAATCAGAAGAAGCTCAAGATAAAAATAATTAGGAGTCAGTACTCAGTAGCGTGAAGGAAATAATAAGCAAGCTAGCAAGTTTGATTAAACATCAGTAATAACCAAATAACATTCCAGCAATCAGCTCTATGCTATGATGCGTATATCGTGATGTGATGGTGATGGTGTGTTGCAGTCTGTGGATAGGAGGATCCGGTCGACCAAATTAAACAGTGGTTACAGTGAGGTATAGCTAGCTACTTGGCCACCTGCAAATTAAACAGCAGCAATTCTATGGACCGGCTAATCATCATGACGACTGCGGAGTAGTATGCTGGCTTTGCTGTCTGTACCAACGCGTACGAGCTACATATGTGACATGTGTAGCCACCTGTTGCTTAATCCCGGTCATCATGCGTTGTTCATCAGGTGTAGTGTGCCAACAACAAGTGCCAATCAAATTCTTTATTATTTTTGTATGTCTGCCAGATTACAATCCATTCATTTCTTCAAGAAAAATTGGATAGCATATCCACCTAGAAAAGGTACTACATACTGCTGATATTTCAAATAATTCATTTTCTCCTTTCTACAAATAGAGCCCAATCATTCAGAATGAGCTCACTAGCTTTGATCAAATCATGATAAATGGTGTGGTTTGTCTCTACGACTCAATGGTTTGTCTCTAATCTACAAGTACCAAGCAATGATAAATTGAATCAGATATATGTGAGATCAATAGCTATGGTCACAGTCTCAAAGAATCAAATCACAACTACATCTCAAAAGAAATTCAGAAGAGAGGAACAACATATTTACCATGGATTTGTGCATTGGGTTCCATGTGGGGAAGAATTTGGGGGAGGCGCCAGAGAACCTGCATATCCAGGCCAAAGTGGGGGAGGTGCCGCCGGAGAAGCCGCGGCCGGTGGAGGAGCTGCAAACGCGGGACTACCTGAGGCCGCCGGAGGAGAAGTGTCGCCGCCGCCGCCACCTGTTGTCGTGCCGGCGCCGCGGGCCTTCACCAAGCCACCACCGCGGCCCTTCTCGGTGCCACCTCCACGGCCCTTCTCGGTGCCGCCACCGCCGCGGGTTCCCGGGCCGCCGCCGCGTGTTGTTGGGCCGCCGCCGGGCAGCTCCCCCTTGCGGGACATATTGCCTGCCCAGATCGAACAGGATGCAAAGCCGCGGCGGATGTGGGAGGGAAGGTCGCGGCGGATCTGGGAGGGCAGGGGTCTCGGCTGTGGGAGGAGAAGAAGAGGAAGGGCAGGGGCGGCGGCGGATTTGGCGCGAGCTGGGAGCGGGAGGGCGGGAGCTCGGAGCGTGAGCGCGGGAGGTGAGAGCGTGAGCGCGGGAGGTGAGGCGGGAGCATGGGATCCATGGTGAAACTCGCTGCTCTCAGTGGGGTTTCGTCGGCGTTTCTTGGAGTTGGAAACGGCACCCGACTCGTTTCGTGGGGAAGAAACGGTTCCCACCTCTCTCCTATTAATTTGCAAGCATTTTTGCTGAGATGTCCATCTAATTAATGCCATAAAATTCCCACTGAGACTGGCCTAATGCAGCCAGATCGGCAAGTATGCACAAGCACACAAAAAAGTACAAAGTAAGGTCACTGCAGGCACATGGAAATCTTAAACCTTAATAACAGCCATCAGCAAACTTAAATAACTCCTGACAGAAACTTTTGCCGTTCAAGAGTGCTGAAAACTTTGGCCGTTCAAATCAAGAGTGCTGCAGAGGCATATGCCTGCCAAGCATTGCCCATCACATGTACAATGCATTAACACCACGCTCTTGCATGCCTCTGCTTCGGCAAGACAGCAGATCGATGTCACTGTTCACATTCTGAAGATATAGCAGCATTCATGTCAATGCTACGACAGGGGAATCCAGCTAGACCCCATCAACTTAAGTACTTAATGCTAATACTAGTCAACCGCAGTTACTAAACTGACGAACTAAGGCTAAATTTAAATCCAACCCAACGGGACAAATGGATCAACGCTTCCTCTTGTGAGTCTGCCATTGCCTCATGACGTGCTGGACAGCTTCCTTCAGGGTTGCTTTCCGGCCCTCCTTGTAGTTCCACAGCTCTGGTACAGGGTAGCTGCCACTAGGATTGTACTCATTGATCTCGACCAGTGCCTTTGTTACCAGTGCATAAATTTCATCACCGTGCTCTTCTTTCAGCTTCTGAAGGTTCTCATCCTCCTCTGAAAGAACTTCCTGCACCAGACAAATGCCTATCAGATGCTACAATGTAGCATGGAACTAGCTTGCAAAACTGCAAGGCCTCCATTAAACTGATGACTCGAAATTAGAAACCAGAATTAGGAAAGCTGGAAAGCAACTGTAACTGATCGAGGACCGTACCATTGTTTTTCCGTCAACCACTTTAACCTTGAAAGGGTGCCAATTTGGGTCTCTAATGTAATCCTGCCATTTTGAACAAAGCATAGCAGAAGTGACTCCTCCATCCTCTTTCGATAACCTTTTCCTGCAAGCAATTCCGAATGCTTTGGGATCAAGTTCACCCATTCTCTTTATACCTATATTTGCTCGGCCAGCAGCAACAGCAAGTTCCTGAAAGCCCTGCAGCATGCAACAAACAGAATTTGGCCAACAGCAAGTTCCTGAAAGCCCTGCAGCATGCAACAAACAGAATGGGAATGGTATCAGACGTGAGCAAAAGCAAAGCACACATTTTTGCCAATTGGTTTGAAACATTGAAACATAATATTGGACACTTGGTTAATCAATGAGGTAGCTTACAGCTATCAGCTCCTTCCGAGCATTTTGCAACTCATTGTTGCTCTTTCTTTCCATGATAACCAGAGTCTGGTTCAGTGATTCCATTGCTTCCATTTCATCCAACTTATCCTTCAGCTCCTCATCGAGTTCTTTTATCTTCTTCTTTGATTCAGAATCTTCCTCACCAGGCATATGCTTCATAATTTCCAATTTTCCCTGCAGCTGTTGTATTTCTAACTCGAGCTTCTGCTTGGAGTCCAGTTGCTGTTGTAACTTGAGAATTTTTTCCAGAGCAGTTTGTTTCTCCCTCTGCATTTACAGACAACAACATGCTCATACATACAGTTTCTCAAGAAAAAAATAGCATAAAAAAATATGTGACCACCAATGTCTCTATGTTGCTCTCATGTTGCCATCCTGAGATGCTTACTTTGTTTTGTTGCATTTTGTTGCTCTCATGTTGCCAACCCCAAATAGTTTTGTCCTATCCCTCCAGGACCTTATATTTTGGTACAAAATTTGAACCCTCCAGGTCTTTATATTATGGGACGGAGGGAGTACACTCACAACAAAAGTCAGAGATTAATTTTGCTAATAGAACAATATAGGGAAATTACTGAATAGAACCATGCATTTCATCATTAGCAACTAGCCGCATCATCGCCTCCAAACAAAGTAAAATACTTTTCTCATTCTACTGCACAAGGTTAAGGCACCTGCATTGTGATTCTTTAGATACAAGTATGGTTAATCTGAGCAGTGTGTCAGTTCTTCACCTGCCCGTAACTTTCGTTGTTTCTTTGGGTTTGGGACTAAAAATCTAGATTGTTTAGAAGATTCTTTATATGAAAATTGTGGGAATCCTTCCTTGCCCAAGATACAAGGTTGTACAATTTCCCTGCATTTTAGCCTGATTCCTCTAATGCTGAACCATATCCAATTGTAATATGCAAACAAATGTATGAGAAGTAAACTATCATGCAACCAAAAAGAAACACTGATGCTAATGGGCAATTAAAAAGATGGACAAGATCAGGAGGGGTTTTTTGTGGAAGGGTGCAACTGATGCTAATGGGGGCCACTGTCTTGTGCGATGGACCAAAGTCAGCAGACCCAAATATTGGGGGGGACTGGGAGTCCTTGACCTTGATTTCTTTGGCAGAGCTTTGAGACTTAGGTGGATTTGTCTAGAATGGTCCGACCCTTATAGACCATGGGTGAGCTCTGAGGTGCCTTGCAATGCGATGGACAGGCAACTTTTTCGTGCCAGCACAATGGTGGTGCTTGGGGATGGGAACAAGGCTTCCTTCTGGCAGTCCTATTGGTTGGAAGGTCGAGCACACATGGATATTGCACCGAGCCTTTAAACTAGCATCGCGCAAGAATAGGAAGGTGAGCGAGGAGTACAAATGAAAACTGGAAACGTGGGCTATGGCGCACGAGCACAATTGAAGAGATGGCCGAATTTGTCAACCTTTGGGAAATGGTTCAGCAAGTAGTGCTCACAGATCTACCAGATGAGATTATTTGGAGATGGACGGCCAATGGCGCGTACACATCGAAGTCGGCATATCTTGCACAGTTTCCAGGTTCCTTGTGCTCTTTTGATGACTGGTCGATTTGGAAAGCTCATGCAGAGGGCAAGTATAGGTTCTTCGCGTGGCTTCTGGTGCAGAGCAAGATATTAACAGCAGACAAACTATAAATTCAAAATTGGCCTTGCAACCCGATATGTTGTATGTGCGACCAGGAGGAGGAGACATCTGCTCATCTCTGTCTTCATTGTGTTTATGCAAAGTAGGTCTGGATGCACATGAGTAGTTGGTCAGGAGGACTAATTCAGGTACCGGCAGCAAGCATCATGATCGAAGATTGGTGGCATTCTGCGTTGCATATTTACACAGGCAACCAACGAAGAAATGTTGCAGCATTGCTAATCTACACTGTTTGGCACATCTGGAAGGAAAGTATTAGGCGGATTTTTTAAGGGAAATCAGCTAATGCGCTGCAAGTCCTGTGGTTCATCAAGGAGGAAATAGCCTTGAGGCATCTTGCTATTGGAGGGCCCATCGTGCCATAATTTACCTATGTTATACTATTTTTTTGAGCTTGATTTTTTCGTTTTATGTAATAGCAACATTGTAAAAACTATTTTGCTTCTCCTTCTAATATGATTTGGCAGTGCTCCTGTCGTTTTCTTCCAAAAAAACAAAAAGAAACACAAAATAGAAAACATTCTTCATCATTCTTAATGGGAGGAAGGTGGAGACTAGCAATGAACCATCACGAACCTTTTCCTTACTGTAAAGGCTTTGCCAAGATAGATCATCAAGCTCCTCAGATCTTGAGTTAGGTTCCTGCATTTTTGCAAAAGACAGGACACGGCTGTCAGATACAATACAATCCAGCTATTGCAATAGACATGAAACAAATTCTAGCATCCTAATCAAAACGAGTGAAATTTGCTTCACTGTGTTCATTTCTGCACCTCGTCGATGCGAACGCTGAGATGGATCTCCATCTCCGTGGAAACCCCGTGAAGCATCTCGCGATGCACAACCAGGGGCACCGCCGCGGCCTCGCCGGGCACCGCGCAGCTTGGCACCTCCGTCTCCATCATCACGCTCCGTGTCCTGGAGCCCCCGTGGCCTTGCGCCCCGTCGCCCACATCCTGCACGTGTACTCCGGCCCCGCCGCGGCGTTCGCCCTCAAGCACGCCAGCGAGACTTGGTGGCACTCGCCGGGGGCGCCCTCGGCGGCCACGAGGAACACGCGCCCGTCCTCCTCCGCGACGAGCAGGCGGCGCCGCTGCTGCGAGTCCGGCAGGAGGAGGAGGTCCTGGGGTCTGCCGTAGCGGATCTGGTCCACGGGCCACCCATGCGCGTCCCTGAGATGGTCGCGGAGCATCGCCGGCGAACCGGCGAAGCAGCAGCCGGACTCCGAGCAGCGGCACGGAGCGCAGGGGCACTCGCGCTCGTGCTCGCCGGACTCGTGGTAGGGGACGGAGATCCGGCAGCCGTAGACGTCGTAGGGGCAGAGGATGGTATGCCAGCCGACGACGTCTTCCAGAGTGGTCTCGCGACGGTAGGCGCCGTCCTTGCCGCACGCGTAGCACTTGTCTTTCGGGAGCTGGCCATGGCAGTTGCCGCAAGCCAAGTGCCCGGCATCGCACTGCACAAGATAGACCTTCCATTGACGCAAGAAGAAAAGCAATGGATTTTGCTGGTACCAGTGAGGCTGAAGCATACCAGGAATTGGAAGATTGGGGGCTTCAACGGGTGGTTGCAGTTGGGGCAGTGGAGCTTGGCCATGTCAACCATGACGTTGAGGAGCTTCATCCTCTTCGCCGCAGCGGCTTCCACGGCCCCTGATCCGCTGGCTCCGCTGGTTGCCTCCGCTTCCGCCGCTTTTTGCTTCACTCCATCCACTGGTAACTCCAGCCTCGCCTTCTTGCCGCTGCTCTGCTGTTCGCGATTCTCCATCGGCGGCGCTGTCTACCAGTAAGTAGCAGCAATCTACCTCTACCCCCAATTTCCCAACCAGCCAACTCCGACGAGGGTATTCTTATATGAAAAAGCTCTCGGACTTGCCTTGAGATATTTTCATCGACGAAGGGTGTGTTTAGTAGGTTGAAAAAGTCACTAAAAAGTTACATCAAACGCTGTAATACACTTAGTATTTTTTCTTTATTTATAATAATTGTTATCCTACCATAATCTAACTAAGCTTAAAAGATTTATCTCGTCGTGTACATTAAAACTATATAATTAGTTTTTATTTATCTATATTTAATGTTGTATGCATAAGTTATTTGCTATATTTAGTGCTTATGCATGAATCATATGCTATATTTAATCTTTTTAATTTGAAAATTTGAGAGAAGTAAACACATTTTAAAGTTTCAAGGCAGCTTAGCTCTTTTATTATTCACTTTGTTTTGGTCAAATTGCCGCAGCTAGACATCAATGCTTCTTCTCCTTGGTACTAGCAGTTTCAGGTCTTCTGGTTCAGGGTGGAAGCCGCGAAGGGGAGCGGGCGGCTGTGGTAATTGGGATACAGAGAGCCGTTTCCCAGTGCTCGCCATCGAGGTTGGAAGATGGAGAAGGGCACGCACTGCGGCAGCAAGACGGCGAAGGCTGACGGGCGCTGAAGCGAAGCTAGAGCAGAAGTGGAAGAAGCAGGAGTGGAAGGCACCATCCGTCACGGTGAGGATCGATAAGGCCAAGCTCGACTGCCCACTCTGCTCCCTCCCATTGAAGCCCCCAATCTTCCAGGTGAGCTTGTTGTCCGAGCCCTCGCTCTCACTCACACTTGGGAGCACCTGAACTCCGGCAAGGGACACACGGACAATGATTTTGGTGGCGACGAACGCCGCGGCCGGACACACCGGTCAGTATTTTGACTTCTATTGAATGAATTGGACTCGGCAATGATTATAGATAAGCACCGAGGCTTATGTAGACGTCGGAGCTCGCCTCCACATCCGGTTCTCGCGCCATGATCCAAGAGACCCGCTCAGCGACGTCACGGTGAGCCGCACGCTCGACCCGCACACCACGGACTCTTTCTCTCGACCGGCACCACGCACACCACTTCTCCTAATCTCCTACGACTCCCTCCACACGTACGTGACACACACGTACAACACCGTGACTCATGTACGCGATGCACACATGCATACACGACACCCTTGCCGCACGACACACACGTAACGCGTTTATTTCTAGCAATCTCCCTCTAAACGCGACTCGCCGTTGCCGAAGTTGCTGCAGCTCCTGTCGTCGTCATCGCCATCAGGCCGCCGCTACGGCCTTCCAACCTGACGTGGCCATCTCAGCAAGCATCGCCTCCGTACGCACCCGACGGCCTTCCTCATCTCCTCGGCGACACACGCCTCTCCAGACATCGACCGAGCCCACCGCAGCTCTCCTGCTGGTCCGAGCTCGATACAAAACACCGGAACGCGACTGAACGCATACACACACCATGGTCGCAACACAACTGCAGACCACGACCATATTGGCGACACACGCTCAGCGTCGCCGGGAGCCTCTTGCTCGCCCTAATGACACGGTCTCACGCACGGATCTCCATCTTCTTCCTTGGCGACACACTACGAGCTCCATCGACGCCGGCGACACATGCCTGACATCGGCACATCATGCCCGACAGGATTGACACACGATCCACCGCCAAGCACCATAGGTGACCACGCACAGGCCGATACACGGCCCGGCAACCTCGCCTCGCCGCCAGCATGCTCCTCGCCGCTGCCTCGCCGATCGCGCACACCGCTGACCGCCGCGCATACGGCACCCGCGTTGTGCCTCACGCGCGCGACATGCCGTGCTCGCGGCTCCGCCGGCGCGCCGACGGCCGCCTCCCTTTCTCGACCAGCTCTTGATACCAATTGTTGGCCGAGCCCTCGCTCTCACTCACACTCGGGAGCACCTGTACTCCAGCGAGGGACACATGCACAAAGATTTTGGTGGCGACGAACGTCGCGGCCGGACACACCGGCAGTATCTTGGCTTCTATTGAATGAATTGGACTCGGCAATGATTTACAGAGAAGCACCGAGGCTTATGTAGATGTCGGAGCTCGTCTCCACGTCCGGTTCTCGCGCCATGATTCAAAAGACCCGCTCGGCGACGTCACGGTGAGCCGCACGCTCGACCCGCACACCACGGACTCTTTCTCTCGACCGGCACCACGCACACCACTTCTCCTGGGCTGTATTTAGTTCCCACAAACTTCCTAAAATTTTCTCTCCAAACTTTATTATTTACCTATCACATCAAATCATATCAAATCACTCTCCTCGTGCATGGAGTACTAAACGTGGGTAAATAACAAAAACTGGTTGCATGGTTTTGATGTACACGACGAGACAAATTTTTTGAGCCTAGTTAGGTCCTGGTAGGACAAAGATTACCACAAACAAACAAAAAGTGCTACAGTGTGCTACAGTGTCCGATGTGACATTTTCGCCAAATTTTTTTATCCAAACTAAACACAGCCCTAATCTCCTACGATTCCCTGCACATGTACGTGACACACACGTACAACACCATGACTCATGTATGCGATGCACACATGCATACACGACACCCTTGCCGCACAACACACACGCGACGCGTTTATTTCTAACAGAGCTAACTGCAGCCATCTCTACTAGATTTCTAGTACCCATTCACCCAACAAAATCCATTACTACTTGTTCCTCTGCATTCTTGGATTCCTTATCAGCGACGGCGAGCTCCTGTGCAGTGCGACACTAGGCACCTGACCTGCAGCGCCTGCGGCGGTCGCGGCCTGCTCTCCTGCAACCAGTGCTACACGTGCGACTGCAGCGGCGCCTACGGCCGCGACCCCGCGCTGGAAGAATACCTCCGCTCGGTCCGCGTCCCGTGCCCCTACCACAAACAAAAGAGCCTGTTTGGGAATATCACTCATTTCCGCACTCATTTTTTTAATTATGGAATAAAATTCCGGCCTCTATATCCACGGATGGATATATAGATTAAAGGTTACACGACATCAGAGTACTTAGACTCTAACCTCACACCAACGTAAACCAAGAAACAAGAAGAAAAACATGCTAACAAAATAAAAAAGGAAGACTAAGCTTCAATTTTCTTGTCCGTCCATGTTCCAAACAACCTCTAACATCTCGCCAAACTGTTCCTTCACATGTGAAGCCGATTACTTGATTTCCAAGACGACGCCTCTAAGAAGTGTACGACGTCGAAGCCGTCGTCATCGCCCCTCCGGTCAGCCGGAGAAAGGTTTTCACCTAGAAAATCAAAGACCAAGTAGGGAGGCTCTCAACCACCGCCTCCAAGGAGGTTTACGACATCCAAAGACGCCGCCCTTGTTGAAACCGACACCAACGCTGGAATAGACTTTCGTCCGAAGCTCTGTCCAATGCCAGCCCGTCGACGAAGAACACAATGCACCACAACTCTGGCCGTAGTGCCGGTATCGTGAGGGACGAGCACTTAGGCACCCCTTGACCTGACCACCGACTAACGACATGAGTGTCTTGACACCTTGCTCGGCTCACCGGCGCACCAATACGGACCGGTGAGGCCCACCTCTTCACACGGGGACGTCGAGGATGAAAGTAACCCGTAGAAGCCGCCACCGCCATCGTGCTGCCCGCCGTCGGACCTCCGCTGCACTTAGGCCTTTGGATAAATCCGCACGCAGACACGCGACGCCAGTCGAAGCCGTCGTCTCCCGCAGGCCACCTCCGAACTCCCTCCGGAACGATCACCGGCGACCCAATCCTTCTCCAGAACTTAGTCTAGGCAAGGTAGGTCCCAAGAACCGCCACCCAACAACGAGCCATCGCCGGCCACGCCGCCACCCTCAGCAGGCCCGACCACCACCTGCTCCTTTCATGGAAGAACTCGGAGAGGCCCGAGATGACCCAGGTGGCCTTTTGGGACAGCGACAGGAGAAGCAACAGCATAATATGAGAATTGAGATCACACAAGAGTAACACATCTCTAGATCGCGTTTGATGTTTATTACAATGCCCTGATGCCCAACCCACCCAGTCTCTACTGTAATAATGGTTCATGTGTTATGATCACGCATCTCCAATGTTTTTAGTTATGAAATCTGTACTTCGTTTAAGTTTGACCAAGAAATACTAGCTTCTCAGTTGATTGACCCAAAACTTTGGAACTTTGTATCCTTTCCACATTTTCCCTTCTATATGTGTCATTTAAAGAAATACTAGCTTCTCAGTTGATTGACCCAAAACTTTGGAACTTTGTATCCTTTCCATATTTTCCCTTCTATATGTGTCATTTAGTTCTACTAGCAAGAACACACGTGCGGCATGCACGTTTATTAATGACATGTAGGTACTAAAACAATATCACTTCACTTTAGTGCAAAGCGCTTTTAAAAATACTTTATATTCGCTCTCTCATGTATGGAGAGCTTTAGGTATTTTCAAAACTCATGATAGTTGGTATTTATTTATATACCTATACGGGATAATTATGTATAGACGTGGGTACAAATGTGGGTATATTTAGGTGGGCCCTTTTTTGGTGAAAAAAGTTTTAGGTTTAGAGGGGGAAATCAACTTGGGTTCCCCCCCTTTAATTGGTTTTAGTCTAACTCGTCGTCCTAGTTTATTGACAGGTGGGTCCTCTGCGAGGGGAGTATAGGTGGGGGTGGGCCTTTTGTTGGTGAGAAAAGTTTCAATTCTAATTCTCTTTATAGTATAGATTTCAGCTATCTGTTTCTGTTGCAAGCAATGGAACGACACTTGAGAAATTTTCTGGTGATATATACAGTATGGATACTGAAATCACTGATATGATTTGCCAATGCAGGTCAAATGAGGAAATGCCGTTTGTTTTGCTGTGCGTCTTGGGAGCATGAATGTTCATTGTGACTTAAGCACAATGCATCTGGCTGGTATAATTCTTGTGATTCTTACTCATGACTCATTTAATTCTGTTGAATTTTGAGTTCATTCGACGATAATTTTCATTTTAGATAAAATTCGGCCAGTAATGAGTTCTATCGTCTTACAGTGTCATTTGTTAGTACAAACATAATATGTTTTGAGTTGCACTAGACCACGGCAATGCACGAACTCTAATTATGTCATCTACTAGTATTCCAAAGTTTGTGAAACGCCTGAGTACTAGTTGAGTGAGAACATGGTATTTTAGGAAATTCCAAAATTTGTGAAATGCATGAGTACCAGTTGAAGGAGAGATCAGGGTAAAAAAAGGCAAGTCGGAGAGCTTTCCATCTTCAGAAAACCACTGCAAGCTACCTGACTAAGGGTGTCGCGGGGAAAGGGGAAATTGGGTGTCGGGGTAGCTTGCAGTGGCTTTTGTTGAGTTATTCTTATGAGATCCCTTTGACAGGTAGACTGCAGCGCCGCCGATGGAGAAGCGTGAGAGAGCAGTGGCAATGGCAAGCAGCGCGAGTGCCCCTGCGCGCCGTGTGGCTGCTCCTTCTTCGGATCGCCGCCGATGATCTGTGACCACCTGAGGGATGTGCATGGGTGGCCTGTGGACAAGATCCGCTACGGCAGGATCCAGGACCTCCACCTGCAAGAGTCCCAGAGGCGCCGCCTGCTCATTGCGGAGGAGGATGGGCGTGTGTTCCTCGTGGTCGCCATGGGCGTGCCCGGTGAGTGCCACGAAGTCTCGCTGGTTGGCTTGAGGGCGAATGCCGCAGCGGGGCCGCAATACGTACAGATCCAGATGTGGGCGATGGGGCACATGGCCACGAGGTCGCCAAGGCGCAGAGCGTGATGATGGAGATGGAGGTGCCACCAAAAAACACAAACACACCACACAACTCGTGTTGTTTAACAACTTTTCGCACCTCATGTTGTGCAAAATTCTGATTCTAATTTCCTTGCGCAACCCGTGTTGTTATTTAGCAGATTCAGTACATATTTTCAATTTTTATGTAGATCATACTCCCTCCGTTCACAAATATAAGGCATATTTCGATCAACAAAAATTCAAAACTTTACAAACTTTGCCCAACAATTAATTAAATTATATGTACATTTATTAGTGCATACACTTTGCATCAATATATTTGTATTCAAAGTGGTTTTGAGATTATATTGAGTCTTTGGCAATTGGCATTATATTGTTAGAGAATCAAGGGTCTAAATCTACTTTGGAAGACTTTTGTCCATTCAAAATATGACAAACATTTCTGAATGGAGGGAGTAGATATTTGACAAATGAAGAAGCGCCAACTGATTCAATGTCTGTGGGAGAGAGCTGCAAAGACATGAAATTTAGATTCACTGCAGCTTGTTACTAATGAGAGTTATTAAGCTGACAGTTCTAGGATAGCAAGCATTGAGCCTGAGATGGCTTAATTAGTTGAGACATCTTAGTTTTAACAGTCCATACTTTAAGGGCGCATTTGGTTCTGAAGCAAGCTCTTGCCTCGCCTTGCTCGTCCAGAAATTGAGGAGCGCTTGTTTGGATCTCAGGGGAGGTCACCACGGTGTCTACGCCAGCAAGGTTTTTCTCTGCTTTTGATGGAGAGCAAGTTCGGCTTCGTTGGCGCTGGCAAGGCGAGGTTTGAAGCAAGGCAAAGCAACCTTGATGTGGAACTGAACACATCCTAAATCATGTTACTGTAGAGCTTTCCTTAACTTTGGATCGTTGGAAGTTTTTTTTTTCCGTGGAATACCTAACCCACAAATCCTGGCTCTGCCAAGGAATTTCCCCTAATTTCATGTAAATAACCTGATAAAGCAATCCATATATCCGTTTTTGTTAGTTATTATTCCAGAAAAACAACCAAAGCCACACAGCAGGTGATATGACTATCACACTACTCACTCAACCATACTGCTATAAAGCAGATCCACTGCCTTTGCAAGTTTCCTCCAGCACCATATGGCAAACATAGACCAATTAATTAGGCTGACTGAATAAAATGATGAAGTTCACCATGTTCACTAAAATGGCAACAAGAAATCAACATCCTGTCAATTGTTGTATATCCGTCACACATTGATGTTCAGAAATATTTCCTCGTTCTGAAATAATTCTCATCTGTTAATCCAAAAACAAGCAGAACAAGAAGTAACACCAAGCCACCATGTTAAGCCATCTGTTTTCCTCAAACGAATTTCAGGCTTGCCATATGGCCCAAAGGATAGCACCAATGCTTACACCAGTTAAATTTTTCCGAACCAGTAAAGCTATGAAACCATTCTCCCATCAAACACATTGATACCTACATATCTTCCTGGGATAAAAGACAGTTCATTTGTCACCAGTGCTTTATTGACCATCCTTAGCAACCTATTGGTTGCTACGTTGGTGATAATTTTATAGATAACAGTTCAGTGAGCAAATGCGTACAAATTTCTGTACCATCCTTAATCATGGGCAGTGGAGTCATAACAAAATTCTACTTTTTGGGAAGGCATTCGATAATGGTAGTGATGAAATGCAGGGTGCTGTTAGGTGAGTTCTTTTTGGTGTGATATTCGTGCAACTTATTTCAAGCTTTTCTGGTTGAATGTAGAAGCATCTTAAGATGGAAGAAATGGAGGAACTTTTGGCTTGGGAGAAAATGCTTAAGTATGTGGAAGAACAGAAGGTTTGGTTCTTGGTCAAATATATATTGCTCTATGTTATTTCTTGAGAAACTAATAATATTATGAGTGTTACTGCGTCTAAAATGCAGAGGCTTAAACAAGCTGCTCTGGAAACATTTCAACGGCTGCAGGAGCTTGAGCTAGAAATACAACGGCTGCAGGGAAAATTGCAAGTTACAAACTCAAATAAGATAAAAGAACTCAATGAGGTGCTACATGATAAGTACAATGAAATGGAAGCAAAGGAGTCGCTGAACATGGCTCTGCTTATTAAGGAAAGGAAAACCAATGATGAATTGCAAGATGCTAGGAAGGAGCTGATACATGTAAGCAACCTTATTGATTGATCAAGTATCCAATATTTGGTTCTTTTTGTTGTTCAACCTATGTAT
Source organism: Echinochloa crus-galli (assembly GCA_900205405.1). Lineage (NCBI taxonomy): Eukaryota > Viridiplantae > Streptophyta > Magnoliopsida > Poales > Poaceae > Echinochloa > Echinochloa crus-galli. Next base: position 111,428 of record OAMR01000380.1, read on the forward strand.
CCATTGCTTTTGCATCAGATGTAATTTCCATTGTCCTTCCGGCTTGTTGTGTGTTTTGCAGGGATTTAAGGAGTTTGCTGTTGGCGGAGCAAATATAGGTATCAAGACAATGGGTGACCTTGATCTCAAAACATTCAGAATTGCTTGCAGGAAAAGGTTATCAGAAGAGGACGCAGAGGTCACTTCTGCTCTTCTTTGTTCAAAATGGGAAGATGAAATTCAAAACCCAAACTGGCACCCTTTTCAGGTTAAAGTGGTTGATGGAAAAGAAATGGTACAGCCCTCAATCACTTACAAATGATTTCCTGCTTCCCTAATTCTGGGTGTTTATAATTTTGAGTCTTTGTTTCATTGAGGACTTGCTAGTTTTGCAAGTGATTCCATGCTACATTGTACCATCTGATGGGCATTCTCTGGCGCAGGAAGTTCCTCTAGAGTCTAGAGGATGAGAAGCTTCAGAAGCTAAAAGAAGAGCACGGTGAAGAAATCAGTGCTTTGGTAACAAAGGTCTTGGTTGAACTCAATGAGTACAATCCTAGTGGCCGCCATCCTGTACCAGAGCTGTGGAACTACGACAAGGAAAGCAACACTGAAAGAAGTCGCCCAGCACGTCATGAAGCAGTTGGGAACAATTAAGAGGAAGCGTTGAGCCAATTGCCCTGTTGGGTTCTTTTGTCCACGCTGTCCTGAGCTAAACCCTATACTAGACATGGTGTTGTTATAGCATTATTTCGTCGGTTTATGATAATGATGTGTGGGTGTACTATGGTCACCTGCTGGACGCTACTATCATGAATGGTGCTACATTTTCCAGAATGTGAAACGCTGCATGGATCTTCAGTCATGTTTGCTGAACAGAGGAATGCAAAAGCTTGCTTTGTTTGCTGATGACAAGCTTGTGGTTTGGGCAATGTTACAGAGGGTTGAATTTTTAAAAAAATTGTTACAAAGGGTTCATCTCACAGCGGCGGCAAGAAGCTTCCCGGTGCCGGTGGTGAACGCACTCACAAGCTCCGGCCTTTTCCACCAAGATAGGATTTTGCACACAAGATAATTTTTGTATCACTGATTGAGTGATGGCAGTGTACTAGTGTATGGATCGATGCTGCAATCTCGCCCTGCTCGTCTGGTTCTAGCGTTGATTCGGGTCTCCTCTCCTAAACATCACAAAATACGAATTTTGCAAGAGGAATTCAGCCTTTCCTGCGCAAGATCTGAAAGTGGCTACAAAATACATGCTGAGCAATTGAGCATAATCCACAGACCACAAACCAAGTCCGTCAGACAGTCATCTAGCTGATCCATGGACAAAACAAACCCAACCCTACAAGTCCTAATCTATTCGGCGACCGTCTAAGAAAAAAAAAATCTATTCGGTGACATCCTTGATTCAGTCATGCCTCCACCTTGTCAATTGTAACGTCGAGCTTCAACTCCTTGTTGGGAGTGCCACACCACATCGTGGGATGCACGACCAGAGGCGCCTCAGCCGCCGGCGCGGTTTCCCCGGGCGCCGCGGTGCTCGGCACCTCCATCTCCACCGTCATGGCGTGCACCTTACCCGTCGCCGCGCCCGCGCTCCCCTTCACGCAAATCTTGCACGTGTACTGCGGCCCCGCTGCGGCGTTCGCCCGCACGCACGCCAGCGAGACGCCGTGGAGCGCCGCCACGGACACGAGGAACACGCCGCGGTCCTCCTCCTGTCCGACGAGCCGGGCACGCGGCCGTGCCTCCGGCAGCCGGATCTCTTTCGTCTTGCCGTAGCCGATCTTGAACGCGTCCCAGGAGTGCGATTCCGCGAGGTGGCGGGCGAGCACCAGCCGCGATCCGACGAAGGCGCAGCCGGGCTCGGAGCAGCGGCAGAGCGCGCGCGCGCAGCCGCGCTGGTGATCGGCGAGGTCGTAGTAGGTCACGGAGCTGCGGCAGCCGAACGAGGCGTAGGGGCAGACGATCTTGGTCGAGCGGACGACGTCCTCCATGGCGATGTTGCGGGAGTACCCGCCGGTGTGGGAGCACTTGTAGCACCGGTCCATGTCGGGGAGCTGGCCATGGCAGGCGCCGCAAGCCAGGTGCCCGGCCGCGCACTGCACGGAGATCAAATCAATCTGGTAATAAAAACGCAAGAACAAACTCACGGATTTGGAGTACTAGTAAAGAAGCCAAACCTGAAAGATGGGAGGCTTCAAGGGATGTGTGCAGACGGGGCAGTGGAACTTGGCCTTGTCAATGTTCAAGACGAGCTCCACTCTGGCAACTGCGCCTTCTCCAATTGCTTCTTCCTGACCAACAGATCCATCGACCCTCGTCTTCTTGCTGCTCTGCTGCTGCTCCTCCGCCTCCTCCTTCACCATCATCATCACCGCAGGCTGCAAGCTGATGAAGACAATGGATTATGGATCTGTGAAGAAAAACTTCAGCGGAGAAAGAAACAAGAAGCATCAAGAGCACTACGAATTAACTCTAGACGAGATTCCTTTTCAAAAAAGAAAAAAAAGGGGAGGGAAATGATTTCGTGAGTTTTGTGGTAGCAATCGATAGGAAAATGGTTACGGAAAAAGACGTTGAAAATATAGAATTTGCATTACCAATCAATAGGAGAGGGGACCAAAGGGGAACCCGAACAGTTGAACTAGTAGCAGCTGAGGAAGAACTGAACAGTAATCTGACCACAAGAAGAACTCCGCTGATGGCAATCACACTGCCCTTGGACCTGGACCCGGCTCCCGCGGACGACGTCCTCCATGGCGATGTTGCGGGAGTACCAGCCGGTGTGGGAGCACTTGTAGCACCGGTCCTTGTCGGGGAGCTGGCCATGGCAGGCGCCGCAAGCCAGGTGCCCGGCCGCACACTGCACGGAGATCAAATCAACCTGCTGATACGGACGCAGGAACAAACTCACGCAAGAACAAACCTGAAAGATGGGAGGCTTCAAGGGATGTGTGCAGACGGGGCAGTGGAACTTGGCCTTGTCAATCTTCAACTTCAAGACGAGCTCCACTCTTGCAACTGCACGTTCTCCAATTGCTTCTTCCTCACCAACAGATCCATCGACCCTCGCCTTCTTGCTGCTCTGCTGCTGCTGCTCCTCCTCCTCTTCCTTTACCATCACCGCAGTCTGCAAGCTGAAGACAATGGACTATGGATCTGTGAAGAAAAACTTCAGCGGAGAAAGAAACAGGAAGCATCAAGAGCACTACGAGTGAACTCTAGACGAGATTCCTTTTTCAAAAAAGAAAGAAAAGGAGGGAAATCGATAGGAAAATGGTTACAGGAAAAGACGTTGAAAATATAGAATTTGCATTACGGATCAAAATAAGAGAGGAGGAGCAAAGGGGAACCCCGAACAGTTAGTAGCAGCGAAGAATTGAACAGTAATCTGACCGAAGAACTCGGGCCTTGTTATCCCAAATTTACCTCCCAAATTTACTATGCAAAAAGAAGATTCTCCATCACATCAAAATGTCATAATATGCATGGAGTATTAAATGTAGATAAAATCAAAAACTAATTGCACAGTTTTGTTGTGCTCTGCGAGACGAACATTTTGAGCATAATTAATCAATTTTTGAACAATTTTTCACAAATACAAACGAAATGCTACAGTAGCGCAATGATTACGAAGTAACATCTTACTCTCAAATTCAACACCCCAATTGGAATCGCACGCACTGCCCTTGGACCCAGCTCCCGGAGCTGTCTTGTGCCTTTGGCCAAGGCCTTCTATCCTCTTCTGTCTGCTGTACTAGTGCTACAATGGTAATAAAAGGCTTGGGACGGGCACGCGAAGTAAATGCAGTACAGGTAAAAACACGTCAAGTCGAGGTTTGCCAAGGCGGCAAAGCCGGCAAGGAGCTGGGCCACGCACGCGACGATGACGATGCAAGCGCTGCTCCTTCGCTTTGCTTCCGCTGCCTCTCGATGACTGATGAGTTCTTGCGTTTCTTTGGAAATGAAGCGGCTTCACGGGCGTCGTTTCGCTTTCGCTCCCACCTCGTTATGCGTGACGCAATCACGCAAGCGGCAGCGGCACCACGCGCTAGTAGTTGTATTGTGGGCTTTGGCTGGCCTGTTGGCTGTTTGTAAATGCTTTGTTGCTGTTCTGATTGTAGTATAAGATATTACCTGGCCATGAAACTTGGCTATCCAATTTAAATTACATGAAAGGACGAATGATACAAAGCACCCTTTACTCTACTGGATGTACTGTTGCATATATGCAAAGCTCAGGTAAGCTTAGATGCCCAAACATGAGAAGTGCAATATTTGGCCAGCCGTGTAAATTTAAGGAATTGAATAATTTACATTCTAAGCACTTGTAAATTTGGGTGTACTCAAAATGAAACACATAAATCATATCCTGCCACTTGACCAACATGCAGAATTATAGGGCTCATTAGCTAATTAAATCGATAGGGGAGATAATTGCAGATAAATTGATTTTTTTTTCATGATTTATATTTCTGCCTCTGCTAGGAGCAACCGGAGAGTTGAAACCCGGCTCAGTAGGGCTTGTCCAAGTTGATGAGTTTAATCATGCTTTTAAGTGGGAAATTTAGATGATATGTGCATATTAGCTAATTTTCATGATTGAGAGAATATCTCACAAAAATGATCCATAAAAGTTAACCAACAATCAAATGGCACATGGTTTTTCCATGTAAAGTTTAATTACTCGATAATAAGCCACGTGTTAATGGAACACAACATAAATGAAAAAGACACTGATAAAAGAAATGCAATTATGGGTCAAAAATGCAGTTAATCAATTGACCTACTGGAATGGGAAGAGGAAGTATCATGATCAATTGATCACTGCTTCCAGAAGGAACAGGAGTGATCTCTCTTTGGCATTAAATAAGGACATGATGCTACATGCAAAGAATTTGATAAGCATCTAGAAGAGAACATTGTACAAATATAGAAAGAGGACTTGCAACGTCGAACTATTTTATCTTACCGATTCATGTCTAAATTTTCCGAATATATGACAGCAACTGCAACTTGAACCCTCTTGGCAATGGATATGTAGGTTGTTGATATTATTCCTCAGGTTCGTGAATAATCACAACATGAAATTTGACATATAAAATTTATCTATGCGTCCAGACAATTATGTTGACATCAGTACTTGTGAAGCAGGTTATTCTACATTTTTTTTTGGAATAGCAGCAGAGGAGATAGCCTTTTAAGTATGAGTATATACTGATTGATTTCAGCGGGAGCTGCCGGAGTCGGGGAAGAAAGGAGGCGGGGGGTGGGGCGGTGGGGGGCTTCGCGGCCCAATATTTGTATCACTGATTGAGTGATGGCAGTGTACTAGTGTATGGCTCGATGCTGCAATCTCGTCTAGTTCTAGCATTGATTCGGGTCTCCTCTCCTAAATATCACAAAATACGAATTGCAATAGGAATTCAGCCTTTCCAGTGCAAGATCTGAACGTGGCTACAAAATACATCCTGAGCAGATTGCTGAGCATAATCCACAGACCACAAACCAAGTCCGTCAGACAGTCATCTAGCCGATCCATGGACAAAAGAAAACCAACCCTACAAGTCCTAATCTATTCGGCGACATCCTTGATTCTGTGATTCGTCACCTTCATTCATGCCTGCACCTTGTTGATTGCAATGTTGAGCTTCAGCTCCTTGTTGGGAGTCCCACGCCACATCATGGGCTGCACGACCAGAGGCGCCTCCTCGGGCGAGATTTTTATCATTTTGACCACGAAAATCGCGGGTTTTTCTAAAATGATCACCATACATCGGGCTTCTCTAAAATGACCACGAATACATTGTTCTATACGCTAAAATGATCAAACTCAAGTTTCTCCACTCGATCTGACCAAAATACCCCTCTCTTCTTCCTCACGCCCCCTCTCTCTTCTTCTTCCTCTCTCCATCCTCTCCTCCCACCTCCTCTTCCTCTCCGGCCGAGCTTGCCCCAAAGAAAACTCGATCCCGATCCAGATGGCCG
>OAMR01000380.1:127108-144281 GCA_900205405.1 Echinochloa crus-galli
TCCATCCCGAATAACTTTTCACGAATTGCAGGCAGCATCCCAGCTAATTTGTTCGGGTTCATCTTAAGCCCATGTTTCCTGGTGCATTCTAGAGTTTTCCTTATGTCAGCCAAATGGGACTCATGATCCAATGACTTGATTACCACATCATCAATATATATTTCCACAATCTTGCCGATCAACTCATGAAAAATATAATTCATAGCTCTTTGATAAGTTGCACCGGCATTTTTTAATCCAAAGGTCATGACAACCCACTCAAACAACCCTATGTGTCCAGGACATCTGAAAGCTGTCTTTACTATATCTTTTACCTTCTTGTTGTAATATTTGGCAACTCGCATCTTATTTTTCTCAATATTTTCCAATGCTTTGAGACGAATCATATGCAAATCTTCCAATTCGTCCATCATTAAGTCACTGTAATCTTTAGAACTCAATACTTGAAGATACGAAAGGAAGCATCGGCAATTCTAACTGAAGATAAACAGCTCAAAACGAAGCTCTCTGCTCTGATAAAAACCCAAGAAGCAGGCCAAAATCTTTTGGAGACCATTAATAGAATGATATCTGATGCTAAAGATGTAATCTCCAAGTACTTGGGTGTGTAGTTGTATCGAATATTTAATTAGCCGAATGTCTTACCAACTTTGTAGTCTCACCAATCTTTGCTTTCTTCCTCGCTTTATTGTGAACAACACATTCGGCAAAGCTTAGTCGTAACAGCGTCAGACCCGAAAAACGACCTAACACAACACAGCCGAATCCAATTCAGTAGAACCGAACCCGATTCGGCATGAATCCCAAACGACACGGCAACTGCTCGGTTCGTGGGGCTTTCCACCTTCCGAAATTTTGGGATGCGCGCCACGATCTCCGACCACGATCTCTTCTGCGGGTTCTATAAATAAACACCCAGGTAGCCCACAGTTTTCACCAAGTTCTTCGTCTTCCAAGTTCTTGCCGGCCCAAGTCATTCTTTTCCCCATCCACAGTAACTCCGAGGAACTCCTAATGGCCGACAACAACAGGAGGCGCCCGGCCGCCGACGAGCCCGAAGGAAGTCGCGCCGGCGCTCGCCGCAGGTGATTGGCTGCTTGCTTCTCTCTGTTCTTCTCGAGATTTGCCCTCTCCTTGACGAATCTCTTTGTTTTCTCAGGGTAATTCAATGGATTGTCGCCGCTGGTGCGCCAGTTGCGGCTCCAGCCGCTGCTCCTGCGGCGTCCAACTCCTCGAGTTCGTCCAATCGGACTCTCGTATCGGACGACTTCCGTTACTCGGACTATGATGCTCGCCGATTCAAGGCGGAGCGCGACGACACTCGTCGCGAACTGGAGGTCATCTCCAAGCAAGCCGGGATTGCTGACCTTGAATGGCAGCACGAGCGCAAGCAGCTGCTCGAAGTCATTGATGGTGAGTCCTGCAATCTGCTCAATTTCAATCTCGTTCTCCAAATGATGTTAATCTGTTATCCCTTTGTAATCTCTCAGATCGTGTCGCCGAGCTCAATCGGCTGAAGGCACTGGTGGAGGAACTGGCGGACAAGGTGAACGCCCAAGGGGACACACCCGAGGCTCGCCTTGGTGCGGTGACAGGCCGCGTCGACGAGGTGGCCCTCCATGGAGTTCGCCTGGGTGCTGCTGTGGGCCTCGTCGCCATGTCGACGCATACCGGCCGCGACTACTCCGAACTCCCGGCCGGCTTCGCCGACGGCAATCCAGAGGACATCGACGACGTCGACACCTCCATCGAGCGCCTCGAGGGCCATGGCCCTGCCGTCGCCGCTTCAATCCATCCCCAGTCTGTCTTGAACAGGCTATTTGAGTAGTTTGTACTAGGGATGGTTGAATGTTAAAAGTAGCTTCCGCAACAATCGAAATTCTTTCCGTCACGTTTGGACTTTTGCGGAAGCATTGATGATTTTGAATACCTTATTGCCGATTCAGTTCATCCCCAGTCTGTCTTGAACAAGTTGTCTCATTAGCTTGTACCAGGGATTATTGAATTTCGGCAATAAAGCTTATCTTTTGTGATCCCTCTATGATATCTTTACTGAATTGTGATGTATTTTGTGTGCACTAAGGGCAATACACTCTAGTATTGGCCATTTTCCTTTTTTGGAAATTTTTTGTTCTGAAGGCGGCTCTTTCCCGAATGCCGGCTATTTGACTCCATGCTGATGACTAGCATACTAATCAACGATCAATTTCAATACTGGGATAATATTTCTTCAAATATCTTCCATTTATAGCAGCAGTGAATTCTTCTCCCAGTAAAGTTTTCAAAATATATGCATTTCCAGGCACGCATCTAACCACTCTGAAAGGGCCTTCCCAATTTGGGGACCACTTACCGAATGCACTGTATTTAGTACCAATCACTTGCCTACAAACTGCACTTGAGTCAAAAGAAAATCTGTACCTTTCTTCTTCATATCTACGCCTCTGGTAGCGCTCTTTTTCTTGCTGTCGTTGCCATTTGTTGAGAAGAATACGTGAAGTGACTCTAGGCTTAGAGGATTTCCCAATTTCAAATTGATCATTCGGGAAACGAGAATCTTTCTTGCGAATTTGTTCAACCGTGACTTGCCGAGTGGGGTCAACTGAGCCACTTTGTCTTGCCTTTTCTGAAGTTAAAACTTTCATCTTCCCTTTTTCTTCAGGTGCAACAGCATTCACCATGTTGATTGAAAACCCAATCATACTCTGAGGGAATGGATTGCTATCCAATTTCATTCTGTTGTCAAACTTCAGGTGCCCCTCTTGGATAGCCTTTTGAATCCTCATTCTGAAGACCCTGCATTCATTAATGGAATGAGAATTTCTGTCATGAAATCCACAATACTTCTTGTCTCTCACTCCTTCAGGCCGAAGCATAGAATGCCCCTCTGGTAATTTGATTCGGCCTTCTTTCACAAGGAAATCAAATAATTTGTCTGCCTTAGTCACATCAAAATCATATGTGCCCTTGGTCTGCTTAATCCACTTCTGATTCACTGTGATCGGCTCTTTGCCCCATACTATTTCTGCTGCAGCTACCTCTTCATTGTCCTCATACTCATCTTCTTGATCTGCTCTCTCGAGGAATTGGTTGTAAATTTCGGCCACATCATTATGTTTGGCAAATCTGCCATCCTTCTTGAAGCCATATGCTTGGTTACTCATCAATGCCAATTTCTTTGACAACTGACCCAGATCTTCAAACTCCATTCCAAACAGCTTTTCACGAATTGCAGGTAGCATCCCAGTTACAGCCATACTGGCCAACTGATCATCAGGAATATTTAGAGAGAAGCACATACTCTTTGTTTCCCTGAACCTCCTAAGGAATTCTGTAGGTGTTTCATTATTTCTCTGCCTTAGGCTAGTTAAATCAACCAACTTTTTCTCAGTGCTGCCAGTGTAGTAATGAGCATGAAATTTCTGCTCCAGATCCTTCCAGGTGCAAATTGACTGAGCGGGCAAAGAGGCAAACCATGTAAATGCTGAACCTGTCAATGACAAAGGAAAGTATCTGATTCTAAAAGCTTCATCTGCTGACGCCTCACCAAGCTGCATCAAATACCGCGCTATGTGCTCCACAGTACTAGTGTCATCTTGTCCTGAGAATTTAGTAAATTCTGTAGGCACTTTAACCCTGTTAGGCAATGACACCCTTTGATACCACTCTGGGAAAGGCGATGAGTACATGTACCCTTGATTTTTAGGCTTTAGACCGAACTGATTCTGCAATACATCGGTCATTTTCTGTACCATGAGATCAACATTGGTGTCTTGATTCCCTGGCCTTCCAGCAGGTATTCCTGCAGCACCATGATATCCAGGATTTGGTAGAGCATCAATAGCATTGTAATCCATGAACTCTGAGTATCCATTCCCATACATATCTCTTTGCAACCTGTTATGCAAAGGAGATATCTTGTAAGCAGATGCAGGTGGATTTGCTGTGGTACCGAATGCCGCTTCACCAAATGTGCGAGGTTTTGGTACTGCTTGCTGAGGATCCTGCTGAATTGGGCGACCATTCGTATCTTTAGTCCCATAAGCTCCAGTTTCTCCAATATTGTCTTTTCCATGCGGCTTTTTAGTTGTCGTGTGTGTATTGAAGTACGTTGGTCCACCAGGTGGCCCATATTCTTGCTCAAAAGCTTTATCCACGCCTTGACCAAAAATACTGATCATTATTAATCGAAAGCTGTTCAAGAATGCAGTATTGTGATTGGTCATTGTTTCTCCCAGAGGCTTGTATAACAAGCCAGAAAACCGCTCTCTTTTTTCATCTGTACTCATATCTGACTGTCCAGGCAGCAAGACTCTTGGCAGTTCTATTTTGAGAAAAGGTGCACCACTCCTGTTCTTGCCGAAAGATAGCAAGCACTTTTTAATGAACTGCTCTGCAGCAGCTTTCACTATCTGTTGATGCTCTTCAGTCAATTCTTCAAGAGTCACATCCAACAATTCTTTTATCTCAGGCATCTTCAAAGCTTGAGTGTCCCACCGGGCGTGCCAAAAAGTGTGTTGACGCAAAATCTGCAGTTCACGCCAAGCACACAGCAAGCCGAATCAGCTGGCTTCACACGTGCCCGATCGTCTGAATCCTGTAAGCGTGCCAGTCAATTTTCCCTGAAACTGACAAAGGAAAAAAATGTTTAGATATAAAACCTGGAACATGCCGGATGATACCAGACAGTTCCATCTTTACGGCTTGCAAGGCCAATCTTGATCGGCATATAGCTATGAACAAGCTATCTGTCGGCAATGCAGGCGCTCACATGCATATTCGGCAGAGCGCATACTGCCGAACGCATGACGTCATCATGATGAAAGATCAGTATTTTAATTAAGCGACACGTTGTAGCATGTAACCATAACCGATTATCATAACGCGACGAAATAAATAAAAGGGTGAAAGCACGATCGTAAATCTCTAATAAACAAGAATGCATAGGTCTAAAAGCACTAGTCTACCGCATGTCTAGGTACCCTCAAACCCGTCAGGTGTAGAATCAAACAAGTTAATCCACCGCATGATACGACTTGTTTAAAATCACGCCACCAACCAAGAATAGATCAATCCACCGCATGATATACTCTAAACGTGGAAGGCTAGAAGCATTCATTATTTAAAACAAAGTTACGAACACGTTTTCACTCATTGAGGGACTGCCGAATACGGCTAGATAGCCGATTCGGGTTCCATGAAGAAGGAACAAGCTTCGTCGATGTTGATAGACCTATCAGATCGATTTCGAGCTCTAATCCACCGGATGATTAGTTCTAAAACGACCCAAAAACCTGCATCTACCGCATGATACCCGGCTCTGTCAAGATCCATACAAAACCAACGAGTTTGAACCCGCGACACGTGGCAATCTAGATTGGTTTGAATTCGGCTATGTAAGGTAACATGGTCATGTCTTGCGATGAATCAAAACCGAACCTAACCAATCTAGACTGGGCAAAAAGAGTGTTATATGAATTAAACATAAAGTAAAACCCAAATAACACAAGGTAACTTAATGAATCTATTAGATCTTTGCCAAAATCTAATAGAGCCGATAACTCGCTTCAAGCTAAACCTTAGCCTACCGCATGACTCATGATTTAACAAAGAAGCCTTCTCATACCAAGCTTAAATCCACCGCATGATACTAAGCATGATACAAGGTTGTCGATACTTACGGAGGTCGACGGATCGATGATTCCCCTCGAAAGAAACTCGACGACACGACTAAAGGACTCGAAAAGGTGGCGCAAGGCCGGTTTGTTGTATGATTGTTCGATCCCTATTACAATCACCATGGGTTCATATTTATACCCTGGTTTTGACACGATTCCTACTCGATTACGATTACAAAACGTTTGTTTCCAAAGAAATACGTCTAAAATGCCGTATTCATCTTGTATTCTTCATCAGATCGGCATCTTCCTTACTTGATCCACGTCATCACGCGTTCCCGAATGCTTTCCATAGAGCAGCTCCTTGCCGAATCGGCGACGGACTCCCGACCGCAGAATGCCTTTGCCGAACGCCCTTGAAGACAAGCTTTCCTTTCCGAACGATATCTTTTACCAATCCCGGCCCACATGTCAGTCTCTTTCTGGTGCCAAATTTTGGTGTTAACACATGCCCCTTCAATTTCGGGATAAAAGATAATTTATCTCGGAATTGACTAGAAATCCGCAACTGGATTGAATCTTTTTAGCATCCACCCTCTCTGCTCGAATCTTCGGAACTTCGGCCAAATCCAAACCCTAGCATCATCAGCTCTTTCAAGCTTCAATCCTCAAATGGCGGACCAAGATCAAGTTCTCCGGGTAATTTTCACTCCTCTTCAAGCACATTCGGCATCATTTTTTGAATCACATCTTAAATTTTCCTTTCGCTTTTTTCTGTTCTTGGTAGGCTCTTGCGGCCGAACTTTTGATTCCCACCGAGGAGAAAGCACCCACTTATTTTCTTGGGTCCCACATGTCAGCCTCTTCCTGGTGTCAATTTTTGGTGTTAACACCAGTAAATCCACGTGGGCCCGCTGTCCTGGCCAAACCGGTCAGACCGGTTTCACCCAGGCAGCTGGCACTTATCCAATTTTTGTGGAATTAAGCTCCGATGATAGTTCACTTGACCTGAGAAAGTGTATGATGAACAATATCTCCAATATCTCAAGGTTTTCCATATAAGAGATAGGTTTCCAATAAATCCATTTTCTTTCGTTTCTTCCGAAAGATATGGGAAAAGATAGATAGATAAGGATTTTATGGACTTGAGAAAATCTCACTATTTGTGACTAGCCATCAATCAAGCAAGGTTAACTATAGTCACAAATAGATCGACAAAGGTCAAAAGACCAAAATCCAAATATTTTCAAAAACACATCCAACCTATCATGCTAGTTGAGTTTTCCAAAAACTTATCCTATGTCACATAGGCACATGCACTTATATTGGCTTAAGGACCAATTTTAGCATATTTGGCTCACATCTCACAACTTTGGACACAAAGTCAATAGTTCATAAGATGTCAAACAAATATCTAAATAGGTACGCAAGAATAACACACAATATAAATGCATGCACATGCACACACTAGCATAATAGAGCCTAGATGCACAAGGTAAAAACTAGTTCATCGAAAACATACCTTAGCCTCTAGTTGCCCATGATGTGCAATATAATCAATATTAATCCACATGCTTTCCCTCATGATGATAATCATTTTGACAAGAGAGAGAAAACATTAATTTGCACAACATTAATTTCACAATGAATGACCATTGAATGTGGATAGAAAATAGGTCATAAATTATGAAGTCTCATAATATAGACCAAATTCCCTTTTATTTAGTGCACATATGACGAGGTGGATGAAATAAGCTCATATGCACTAATTTGAACAATATAATCAATTCAAGGAATTTAAGCTATATTATGGTGAGTTGCCAAGGCATAAATTATGAATGCAATCCAAGAAATGTAGTGATACATTTTTTACCGTCTTGAATCAAAGATTGAACTTGACAACTTGAGTTGAGAGACTTAACCTCTCATGGTTGAGACTACAAGTTCACTAAAAGAAACGTTAGTCTCAAGGACACGAATGTTGAAATAATCTCCCCCTAAATACGTGCATCATGAGTGGATGACATGTAACATGCACATGATCTTGTTAAGCGCTTGGGAGAATTAGGTCAACATTCGATCAACAAAAAAAATAAATTTCTCAAGTTGAAATGTGCCAAGAAATCTTATTACCACAAAGGTGCAAGTTGAAGTACATATGCCAACAATGATATCCCAAGGAAATAACTCAAATATATCTCCATTTCTCACTTCAAAAGCCAAGTTGCAACATTCTGGTCCAGACCGGTCAGACCGGTTTGGCAAACCGGTCAGACCGGTTTTGCCAGAAGTTGTCTCCCATCGGAAATTTCCGCCAAAGTACCGGAGATTTCCGTCGCATTTGCCGTAAATTGGGCTAAAGACCGGAAATTTCCGATGGGAGACAACTTCTGGCAAAACCGGTCTGACCGGTTTCCCAAACCGGTCTGACCGGTTTCCCAAACCGGTCTGACCGGTTTCCCAAACCGGTCTGACCGGTTTCCCAAACCGGTCTGACCGGTTTCCCAAACCGGTCTGACCGGTTTCCCAAACCGGTCTGACCGGTTTCCCAAACCGGTCTGACCGGTTTCCCAAACCGGTCTGACCGGTTTCCCAAACCGGTCTGACCGGTTTCCCAAACCGGTCTGACCGGTTTCCCAAACCGGTCTGACCGGTTTCCCAAACCGGTCTGACCGGTTTCCCAAACCGGTCTGACCGGTTTGGCCCAGACACATGCAACTTCAGCAAAATCAAAAGAAATGGAGACGCAAGTAATTTATTTCATAAACTTCTCACTTTTGGCATATGCGCATCACATTTACACTACATGATAACCAAGTACATGTCTCATCTCAAGTTATCATGTAGTGTAAATGTGATGCGCATATGCCAAAAGTGAGAAGTTTATGAAATAAATTACTTGCGTCTCCATTTCTTTTGATTGTGCTGAAGTTGCATGTGTCTGGGCCAAACCGGTCAGACCGGTTTGCCAAACCGGTCAGACCGCTTTGCGCAGTGAAGGTGCAAATCCTTGTTGCGCAAAATGTAGCCAACCAAAATGATTCATCTCTTAGGGATAGGTTCCTAGACATGCCAGAAGATGTTCTACCAAAGGGTTTCGCAAGATATTCATCCAATGAGTAGATCGGGCGATGGGAAGATTTGAATACCTTGAGAACCAAGAACACGAGAGAGAAGATGATTTGAGTGCACAACTCGCATATGTTGTATAATACCTAACATGATAACTTGACATGAGACATGTACTTGGTTATCATGTAGTGTAAATGTGATGCGCATATGCCAAAAGTGAGAAGTTTATGAAATAAATTACTTGCGTCTCCATTTCTTTTGATTGTGCTGAAGTCGCATGTGTCTGGGCCAAACCGGTCGGACCGGTTTGGCAAACCGGTCAGACCGGTTTGCTCCAGGGGAGTGGAGTCTGCCAGAAACTTTGGATCTTCCGAGAATTTGTCGGATCTTCTGATGATGCCAAGGAAAATGAAGAACTCAAGCAAGAGGTGGAAAGACTCTCAAAGAACTTGACAACTCTCAAAAAGAAGAGCAATGCACGACCTTTTCAAGATAACCGTGAATCCATGGTGAAGAAGCTTGAGAAGGGATCAACCGTGCAAAGCCCTTGCTTTCAAGTGTTGTCAAGTCCCTTGTGAGTCTTTCCACCTCTTGCTTGAGTTCTTCATTTTCCTTGGCAATGAGGTCATCACAAGACTCTACACACACTTCATCATACCAAGATCGTTTTGCTTGAGAGCAACATGGGTTAGCACATGATAAATTATATTGAATTTGAGAGCATGTGCATACGTGAGGTTGGGACTCAAATAGTTTTACCGATGTTACCACAACCTCGTGAGCAACCTCTAGCACTGTCTCTTATACACATCTCTGTTACCCGTCCGGGACTTAAGTTCGTCATGCTTTGCTTGTAGCATCTCAAGCTCACTAGTTACCATACCAAGTTTTTGCTTGAGCACTTGGTTTTCTTTCTCCACGGAGGCTACACATGAGATAGAGTCAATAGCACAAGCATAATCATCAACTACAGCCTCATACATACAAACCAAGGAAGTGTTGATGAGTTTGACTCTCTCAAGCTCTTCGGTGAGAGCTTGGATAGTCGCTTCTTTTGACGCTTCGTCTTCCTTGTCATTTGTGGCCATGAAGCACTGAGGAGAATTAGGTCAACATTCGATCAACGAAAAAAAACGTATGGTCATATATATCTCTTAGGTTAGTAGCTCACTCAAGCTTTCTGAGGCATGTCTGTAAGGTGGTAACTTTAACAGGATCTTGCTCTCTGGTGTTTGCTGAAATTTAGCTTGGAACAGATCCGGAATGATTGTACTTCTTGTGTGTAAAGTACCAGTGCTCAGGAAAGCAGGTGCACGAAACCAAACGGCTGCAGATTTTGTAAAGGCCATGCACCCGTGCTATTCCGACTACTTAATTTTAGTTTTGTTCAATTTCTTATGGATTGAACAAGCACAAGCTGGCTCAAGCCAGGGCCTTTTGTATGCAAGAACAATTCTGGCGGCTATTTCCATTATTTCTAGCAATTTGTGTCTTAATCAACGATCAATCTCAACGCTAGGATAGTATTTCTTCAAATATCTTCCGTTTATAGCAGCAGTGAATTCTTCTTCTAGCAAAGTTTCTAGGATGTATGCATTGCCAGGCACGCATCTAACTACTCTGAAAGGACCTTCCCAATTTGTTGACCACTTACTGAATGTACTGTATTTAGTACCGATCGGCAATATTGCTTTCCAAACTAGATCACCTTCTGTAAATTGCCTGACTTTTACCTTCTTGTTGTAATATTTGGCAACTCGCATCTTATTTTTCTCAATATTTTCCAACGCTTTGAGATTGACATCCCTTGTAATATTCAGAGCAATCTTCCAACATTGTCGGCCAATAATAACCAGTTCTTCTAATAACCCACTTCATTCGGTAAGCTGACTGGTGTGCTCCACACAATCCATCATATACTTCGCTTACCAGTTTCTTCGCTTCTTCTTGATTTAAACAATGCAGCAATACCCCATCCAAAGATTTATAATATAAACTTCCATCAAGAAGAACAAATTTTATAGCTTTATACCTGAGCTTTCTAGAGACCTTTTGAGATAGATCTTTTAAATAATCAGCAATCTCTTTCCTCCAATCATCTTCTGTCAGATTATTCTCACAAGCATAAACATCATTAGCAAATATTTCTTGATTTTTCCTGTAACCCGAAGCACTTTGGGCCAACCTGTTTGCTTCCTCATTTTCCCCTCTAGGAATATGCTGCAAAGTTACTGATTGAAAGCTCTCCAAGATTTCTTTGCACTCTTCATAGTAAGTTCTTAGGGCATCATTCTTGCACTCATATTCACCATTCAATTGTTTTATGACTAATTCTGAATCTCCAAAAATTTCGACTGCAATGGCCTTTGCTTCTTTCAAATATTGGAGCCCTTTGAGCAATGCCTCATACTCAGCCTGATTGTTAGTAACAGTAGATTGAATGGGAATAGCAAACTCAAATGTTTCTCCTTTGGGTGAAATTAATAAAATACCTGCTCCACCACCTTCGTCACATGAAGATCCATCAAAGAACAACACCCAAGGAGTAATTTCAAACAAATTAATTGATGAATCATGATGTTCAGTAATAAAATCAGCAATAATCTGCCCCTTGACAGCCTTTGCCGATTCAAACCTCAATTCAAACTCAGATAAGGCCAAAATCCATTTGCCAATCCTTCCATTCAAAATTGGCATTGACAACATGTGCTTAATTACATCAAATTTTGAGTATACAACACATTCGGCATTTAGCAAATAGTGGGTGGCACTTAAAGAGATCTCGGGTATGATAAGCACAAGAGCGGCTCAGTTGTGGAGAACGGCGAGCACGGCTGTTGGGTACAAAATCCCAACAGACAAGAGAGATATAGAGGAGGAACAAGAGAGAACCAAATGAGCAAGAGATCAAATGAGCAAATGGCCAAGAGTCCTCTCCCCCATGCCCTAGGGCTCTATTTATAGGGGAGGAGATGGTTGTTTACATTTATTCCATTGGTGGGACCGAATATTATAAATAAATCCCTGAAGTTTACAAAGAGAACCCTTAAATATTACAATTAGGTCCTTGGACCCAAGATTGGGCCTCTTTTACACACAATAGTGGGCCTTGGGCCCTAGCAGCCCAAGGCACATCCCCAACAACGGCCATACCCATACCCAACGGTGTGATCAAAGCAACAAGAGGCTTGTTTTAGACTTCAAGAATATTGAGGTCAGCTCTGTAAACTACCAACCTGATCCAACCGTAAGACACAAAATTCAGAAGGAACCCGGCCTTTAGTTTATGCTTGGAGCATTGTATATCTTGCAAAGTCATATTGAGGAGGTAGAATGGATTTTTAGAAGAAAAAAAGTCTCATTTCAAGATTTGGACGCGAGCATATCCTGTTTTGTACAGGGGCGGACCCACCCGAGTGAGGGCCAGGCCGCCACTCGATCAATTTCAAGAGTCACATTATATAGTCCAGATTTTGACAATGTGGGCCCCTCCTCAGCCCACGAAGGTGCCCTCTCTCACCTGTTTTGAAGGCCAACATTCACTAGTTTGGAAGCCCATGGTACTTGGTGTCCCACCTTCAACTTTCTCCTGGGTCCGCTCTGGTTTTGTACGTCTCTGGCTGTGTTTAGTTCCCAAAAGTTTCCTAAAATTCTCTCTCCAAACTTCACTATTTACCTATCCCATCAAATCACATCAAATCTCTCTCCTCATATATGTAGCACTAAACGTAGGTAAAAAAAAACTAGTTGCATGGTTGTGATGTACACGACGAGACGAATCTTTTGAGCCTAGTTAGGTCATGGTAGGACAATGTTTACCACAAACAAACGAAAAGTGCTACAATACGCTACAGTGTCCGATGTGACATTTTCACCAAAGGCCTTGTTTAGATCCAAAAAGTTACTCCCAAATTCACTATGTAAAAAGAAGATTCCCCATCACATCGAAATGTCATAACATGCATGGAGTACTAAATGTAGATGAAATTAAAAACTAATTGCACAGTTTTGTTGTACTCTGCGAGACGAACATTTTGAGCCTAATTAATCAATTTTTAGATATTTTTTCGCACATACAAACGAAATGCTACAGTGGCACAATGATTACGAAGAGACACCAAAGTCCCAAATTTGCACTCCTAAATTTGGGAACTAAACAAGGCCAAACTTTCCAACTTTTTTTGGAACTAAACACAGCCTCTGTTTTGTTCGTCTCTGTTTGCCAAAGCATGTGTTGTCTAGAAGTAGGCCCAAAAGCCGAGACAAATAAAGGGCATAGCGCTAGGGGCTATCTAATTTTAAATGTTCGGAATTTTATGGTCCTAGATATGTACTCCCTCCATCCCTAAATATATGTCATTCTCGCTTCCCGAGAAACTTCTTTGATCAAATATATAAAAATATATATTAATATTTATAGTACATAATAGATATCATTAGATAGGTGTCGCAACGTGGCCATAACTTATAACCTGATCGACCGTCATGACAATCTTGCTAGAGTAGGAATCAAACACCAATGATTTTGTAACGTAGCTAAGTGGGAAATGTGTTAGCAAATCCTATCAATAAAGGGTCAAGAATATTTTCTAATGTAGATAACAAATATACTCTCTCTGTCCTAAAAACTAGTCATCGTGAGATTAAAAATTTATCCCATAATTATTGTCATTGTTACCCATACTTAGTATGTGCATGTTACAATCAATTAGTGTCAAATTTATCCAGTATATAGAAGCAATCAAGGTTAGTTTTCACATCTCTATCTATTAATATGTCTGAGATTTCCTACGATGACCTTTTTTAGAGAGAGGGAGTAAATTGGTGTGTATTATAACAAAGATAGAGAAATGGAGATCCTAATTGATCCACTGGTCGTGTGATCTATTTTACAAGTAAATGGTGCAATCAGATATACAATAGAGTAATCTACTTCCATCTATAGAAGCAGGGATTAGCATATATATTAACGACATCCAAGGAAGCAGGACACAAGGGCGTGGCATTTGAAGAAGAAAAAGAAGAGATCATGAACGATCAGACTAACAAGAGGAGGAAGGAGAAGTAATAAGCCAAGGAAGTGAAGGGGAGCGTGCTGTGGAAACCATGGACGACGATGCTCATATCAACGTGAGGATGGCGGTCTCCTTGTTGCACTGCAGAGCTTGCGGCCATCCCCTGAAACCTCCAACGTTTAAGGTGAGTTTATTTGCTCCTAGGTGATCGTTTGAGATGGGATGATTGGTGCAGCTATAGTAGATTTATAAAAGTTTAGAATCGTTTTAGTTTTGTATAAAAATGTGAAAAATAGTCTTTTTCCAGATTTTGCTATGGGTTTTACAACAAGTTCATAAATAGTTCTCGTTCTATTGCCGTGATAAATTAAGTCGCGCACGCGTGCATGGTGTTCCCGTGTTTCTTGTTGCGGTGCAAGGCCGCGCACGTCGTGTGCAGCACCTGCCGCAACAGCCACAGCCAGGTCTGCGACCGCGCCGGCGCCGGTGCCAGCGCCTACGCCGCCTGCGCCGAGGTGGACGCCTTCGTGCAGGACGCCAAGACGCCGTGCGCGTTCCGGGAGCACGGATGCGAGAGCTACGTCGCCTACCACGAGCAGGCGGAGCACCGCCGCGCGTGCCCGTGGGCGCCGTGCTCGTGCCCGGACCACGACTGCGCCTTCTTCAGCTCGCCGGCGCGGCTGCTGGAGCACCTGGGCGCCCGCCAATCGCGCTCCGTCACCGTCGTGAGCTACGGGAAGCCGTGCAGGCTGGAGGTGCCGCCGCCGCGGGGGTGGCGCGTCCTCGTCGCCGGCGAGGACCGGCGCTTGTTCCTCGTGTCCGCGTCCGCGCTCGGCGCGGCCACGGCGGTGGCGGTGGTGTGCGTCAGTGCGAACGGCGGCGCGGCCGGGGCGCCGCAGTTCGTGTGCAAGCTCTGGGTGGAGGCCCCGCACGGCAGGGCGTACGTGGGGGTGATGAGATCCGTGGTGAGGAGCAGCAATTTGGCTCGAGGGTTCGTGGCGGCGGACCAGGGCATGTTCTTGGCGGTGCCGCTGGAGTTGCTGCGCAACGCGGCCGGCGAGGCGGCCGTCCTCACGGTGCCCATTGACAGAGCCGGTGCTGCTGCAGGGTCCAGCACTCCGGCAGCAAGGAGCTCCAGGAGAGTGCAGTAGCGAGGGTTTCAATTCATGCTTGGGCAGCAATTGCCCGGCCAATTAGCATTTGTACAATTTGATCGTGGCGCCTAAGAGGAGTATGTGTAGTTATATGCCTTGTACTGATACCAGACATACCGTGGGAGGAAATGGAGGAGTAAATAGTGTGAGCAGATACTATTATGTGTGTGGTATATGTTAAATTAAAAGAATTATTTTTTTATAATATAGTAAGATCAATATTTTGTCGTCAATCTACATAGAGTACTAATAGTTGGTTACTTCTAATGATGGAAGTCGACAAGTTTGACCAATACAGGTAAGATTTTAGACTAGCTGACTTCTGAGATATCATGCAAATGAGAGAACAGTAGTCCCTACTCGTCGGTAATGTACCTTGTTCGGTTGGCTGGTGGCTGGTGCTGGTTTTTCTGATAAAAAAACATTGCTGGCTGGTTGGTGGCTGGTGACTGATGCTGGTTTTTACTGGTGGCTGATAATCCAAACAAACATGGCTAGCAAAAATATGAACTACAACGTATATACTGCCTCTAATTCATTTATGACTGTTGTTGGTCAGACATTTTAATCTTTGACTATCAGCATCTATAAAATCATATAAATCAACATTTGACAGAACACCATGTTGATGTCCTATCGAAAAAAATGTGATCAAAGATACAGTAGTAGCATCGTGGTAATTATGCTATTACAAATGACTCCAAACTTATGTATTTACTGCTATCTACATACACTTCCACATGGAACGTGCTGTTACTATCGGCGGATAGACACCATTTCATCATGTTTTGCTTCGAAAATTTGATTTCAGGTGATTTCAGGAAAATGATGATTTTGTTTTGAAAGAACTCTGCTTTCAGGTGAGGGCGAGGCCGTGACAGTGAAAGATGCAATCACGCAAATGATCAAGAAAGAAGAAGCCCTGGTGCATCACAATAACTCCAATAATAGTCCCTACTCCTTAAGTAGAGGCTCTCTCTACTTTTCTAGATCTAATTTTCTACCATCAACTTCAGCAGTAGCCCCAACAATTAGGCCCCTATTTTTATTATGATATATGGGACTCATTCGTCATTGTATACAGTGGCGTAGCCACATTGAGGCGAGCTGGGGCAGCTGCCCCAGTTAAATCTGTGCTCGTGCGACTACATTTTTTTCTTATCCGACGATATTTCTAAGTTTCGCCAGCACTTCTAGATGGTGTCATGGCTAGCAGATTCTTATTACTTGCTAATTTGTGTCTTTATTCTTTAAATTTGAGGATACACTAAACTTTACATAAAATTTATGCAATTGCAGTATATATATGTGTGAACTGGTGTGTGTTTTATTTTGGTTTGATAGTCGACCCAGCTAATTTTTTTTCTGACTCCGCCACTGATTGTCTACTGTTCTTTCTTTTATAACTCATGGCCCACCCTTCTCTCTCGCACCTTCCTCGGCAAGCTCCGCCACCCCCGCGCTTCGTACCGCCGTCGTGGCCTGCCCACCCCCGCCTCCCCCGGCGCCCGCGCTCTGCACCAACACCGGTGCCGCAATCCGCACCGCCGGCGACGCCCGCGGGCCGCCAGCCCTTGCACTCCGCGCCACCGGCGGCCCTGTGTCGCCCGGGGCGTACCTGGGAAGGAGAGAGAGGGGCAAAGAAAAGTAGGGGTCTCCCTATATACCTGTGAGAGAAGAGGTCGAGGGAGGAAAAGTAGGTGTCTCCTAGAGCAGGGGTCCCACTGGAGTGGTTTTTTTTCTCTTGGACCTGCTTTTTGAGTAGGGGCTGAATTAGGTGCTTGCCGAAGGCATTCAATTGGAGCTGCACACATCGGCGTCAGCATCTATCCCTGTATTGATCAGCAACGACGTGGGCCCTGAGTAATTGATGCTCGGCCGAATCACTCCCAAACCCAAAGTACAAGTCCTGTTCCATTGCCCAGAGAACGACAATGCAACGAAAGTTAAGGTTCGATCAATTGCTTGGGCCAGCCTTTGGGCTTCAAAGTTCAAACTACTGTTCTACTTTGTCCTGTGAAATTCCTTCAAGCTCGTGCGTAGAGACCCTTTTGTTTCTAGGGCGGTGTTCACTTTCTTAAAAAGGAATTGTGAATTTAGGTGAAAATGTCACGTTGTAGCGTACTGTAGTACTTTTCGTTTGTTTGTAGTAATCATTGTCCTACCATGACCTAACTAGGCTCAAAAGATTCGTCTCGTCGTGTACATCAAAACCATGTACTTAGTTTTTTTATATACCTACATTTAATGCTCCGTGCATGAGGAGAGATATTTGATGTGATAGGTGAATAGTGAAGTTTGGAGAGAGAATTTT
>OAMR01000380.1:149229-171144 GCA_900205405.1 Echinochloa crus-galli
AGAAAATTCTTATTACATGCTATTTTGAGTCTTTTTTCTTTAAATTTGAGGATACACTAAACTTTACATAAAATTTATGCAATTGCAGTATATATATGTGTGAACTGGTGTGTGTTTTATTTTGGTTTGATAGTCGACCCAGCTAATTTTTTTTCTGACTCCGCCACTGATTGTCTACTGTTCTTTCTTTTATAACTCATGGCCCACCCTTCTCTCTCGCACCTTCCTCGGCAAGCTCCGCCACCCCCGCGCTTCGTACCGCCGTCGTGGCCTGCCCACCCCCGCCTCCCCCGGCGCCCGCGCTCTGCACCAACACCGGTGCCGCAATCCGCACCGCCGGCGACGCCCGCGGGCCGCCAGCCCTTGCACTCCGCGCCACCGGCGGCCCTGTGTCGCCCGGGGCGTACCTGGGAAGGAGAGAGAGGGGCAAAGAAAAGTAGGGGTCTCCCTATATACCTGTGAGAGAAGAGGTCGAGGGAGGAAAAGTAGGTGTCTCCTAGAGCAGGGGTCCCACTGGAGTGGTTTTTTTTCTCTTGGACCTGCTTTTTGAGTAGGGGCTGAATTAGGTGCTTGCCGAAGGCATTCAATTGGAGCTGCACACATCGGCGTCAGCATCTATCCCTGTATTGATCAGCAACGACGTGGGCCCTGAGTAATTGATGCTCGGCCGAATCACTCCCAAACCCGAAGTACAAGTCCTGTTCCATTGCTTGGGCCAGCCTTTGGGCTTCAAAGTTCAAACTACTGTTCTACTTTGTCCTGTGAAATTCCTTCAAGCTCGTGCCTAGAGACCCTTTTGTTTTTGAAAAGTAGAGATCCTTTTGTTTGTAGGAGGAAAAGCAGAGACTACCTCTGTGCTTTGTTTTGTCCCTACTCATCTGTAGGCTGTAGCCCGTAGCCCCTTGTTACCTTTTTTTTTTTACATTTTTATCTCTTCCTGTTTTGTGTGACCTATGCCACTCCATAGCTACTACCATTACATGAGATTAAGTTCGACGCCATCACCATTACAATTCCATGTAATAGAGAATCAGAAATTATTTTCCCCTTAATCCCTCTTCATATCAGGGGGTGTTTTTCCTGAAAAAAGGTAAAAAGTGAAGTGAAAAAGTCACATCGGACACTGTAGCACTTTTTGTTTGTTTGTGGTAAACATTGTCCTATCATGACCTAACTAGGCTTAAAAGATTCGTCTCGTCGTGTACATCAAAACTATGTAACTAGTTTTTTTTATTTACCCACGTTTAGTACTCCATGCATGAGGAGAGAGATTTGATGTGATAGGTGAATAGTGAAGTTTTGAGAGAATTTTTAGAAGTTTGATGATGTGACCGGAAACTAAACTGGGTCTTTGGCATTTTTCATTTTTTTCATAGCATTGGTAGTTGGGTTGGTCCACGAACTACGCGTTTTGATTCTCTAGCCAGCTGCTGACCGAACTGATGTGCAGAGCAGCATGTGGTGCAGCAAGGTGCCCACTGCCCAGCAATGGTGACTTGGGACGCCTGAACCCTGAAGCCATTGGTGCCATTCAAAGGATATATTGGACACAAAGGTCTTGTTTAGTTTCGGGTCATATCATCAAACTTATAAAAATTCTCTCTCCAAACTTCACTATTCATCTATCACATCAAATCTCTCTCCTCATGCATGGAGTACTAAACGTGGGTAAATAAAAAAACTAGTTACACGGTTTTGATGTACACAACGAGACGAATCTTTTAAGCCTAATTAGGTCATGGTAGGACAATATTTACCGCAAACAAACGAAAAGTGCTACACTGTCCGATGTGACTTTTTCACTTCACTTTTTACCTTTTTCCAGGAACTAAACACCTTACTTTTGAGTTTTGAGCAATGCATTTTTTTTAAAAAAAAGAAGTTTTGAGCAATGCATGTGCAGATGTGCTGCTATACTACTTTTATCTACGTTGTACTGCCTGACAAAGTTTGAGTTAGTCTGTTTTGAACACAGGATAGATGAAGAAATTTGACGGAGATCAGGAGATGGGAGTGTAAAATAGATGGCAAATTGATTCTAGAAACTTGAAAAAAAAACGGTAGAATAACAGGCTGAATTAAATGCACCAAAAGCACCTGGCAACAGTTTGAACTTCAAATAAAATGCACGGTTGAATTTAAATGGAGATAATGGACCGCGGCACATCTCGCTCTCTTCACAAGTAACTGTGGAACTTCGGAAACACCTGGCAACAGTTTGATTTCACTTTAAATCCATCCAAGTAACTGTGGAACAAGTCATTCCGCTTCCATAGAATTGAAGGCTCTCACTCTCTTCACAACGAGGAACAAAAACTGAGGCATTTCCAAGGATC
The DNA here is from genome assembly GCA_900205405.1 of Echinochloa crus-galli. Classification (NCBI taxonomy): domain Eukaryota; kingdom Viridiplantae; phylum Streptophyta; class Magnoliopsida; order Poales; family Poaceae; genus Echinochloa; species Echinochloa crus-galli. The sequence goes on from OAMR01000380.1 coordinate 151,566, forward strand.
CAAATCCTATGGATGGAATAGCTTACGGTGAAGCTCTTTGTGGGGAGCAAAGAAGTCCCATGAAACAGGCATGGAGCAAATGCGATAATTTATCAAGCAAAAATTTACATTATTTGAAGCAAGATACTCATTATTTAAAATAGAAGTGTCTCCATAACACTGTAAAGTAGCAAAATAACCAAAAGATGTAACAAGTATTTACTTTAACTAAGACTCTTATTCACATGAAGTCAAGCGCATTTATGAATGAGACACACGTTTTCGTAAAAAAAAAGAACAGAACTAATTTAGCTCGGCTTTTGTCACCAAATGTTGAAAGCATGGTAGTGATAAGATAATATTTAGAAGAAAGAGCATATATTTTTTTTGAAAAGAGAATATAATCCCAGCTGATGCATCAATCAATGCATAAAGTTGTTTTTTATTACAAAATAATGCATCCCACGCTACAAGGAATCAAGAAAACAATCCACCTGCATCCCTTCGTCACTTGGTGATCCTTCTTTTTTTGAAACAAGGACCAGAATATGGTCCAGTGCGGCCCCGGAAGATAACTTGCAGAAATGAAGGAGCTAATTCTTTGTCAAAAATCATCCATTACAATACAACCATATTCCCAGCATATTGCACCTGCCCCAACTAATATGTGAGATTTCAGTTCCTGTTCACCCCTTCCAACCAGCTGTTAAATAAGTCATGAACACTAGTTGGAGGTTAAACATTAAATGAAACTTGAACAATTCTCCAAACAAATCTAGCTAACGCACAATCCAAGAACAAGTGTTGGATTGTTTCATTCCTAGAACAAAAGAAACATCTCCCGTCCCCCTGCCACTGACGTGTCCCCCTGCCACTGACGTCTTGCTAAATTATCTTTAGTCAAAATGACCCAGATATCACATGAACACTTTGATTTTAAGAGGGATCTTAATCTACCATATGAATTTGTTGAAGGGCAATGCTTGGACTGTTAACAAAGCACGATACATGGACTTTAGTGTGAAAACACCATTTTGATGCAACCCTCAAACAAACATGTATATCCGATCAGATAATTGCATGCCCATGCCCATTATCATAGCAACAATTTAATGTTTTGCCTGCGAATTGGCTCTTCTTGATTTCGCTTCAGTTAATTCGTGACTTGAAGTGGCAATGATTCATATTTTCACACTGTGTGGTACCTATCTAAAACCCACGGTAAAAAGGTATCACTTATGGTTTTGTGTGAACCGGCAGTCGTTATATAGCGTTTGGAAAAAAATATATTTTACAGTAGAGACTGTTGATCTGAGCTAGTAGCAACTCATACACCTAAATAAATAACGTCTTCCGCTGTTAGCCTGTTACAGAAAACACAGTTGGGGCCATTATATTGGCCTTGCTTATTATATGTGACCTATATGTTACGATTTCCTTGTTTATAACTGCGCCATGTGCCACCGACGGGCACTACGGCGACCATCGTCCCTCGCTCGATCTCATCTTAGCTTGTTCGGCTTCACATTATATATTTTCCTGCCTACCTTGCCTTACCTCCATGCTTCCCCCAGGTTTGACCCCCGTGTTCAGAGACTTCCGATCTGGTTTTGGGGCTCTCTTCATTGAGCACCGCGCGCGTACCCTTGTGGCAGCAGGTGGTTAGCTAATGCTCGGTGCTTCTTGCGTTATTCTTCTGTATATTTTGCCCATGTCGTCCTCATGTAACCATGCATGTGCGACGCCGGGTCCTTGATTTTGCAGAGCTCGGCGTTGACGCTCGACCATGGAGATGATTCCGGCTGGGGCCATGAGCACTGCCGGGCAGCTGATCGGCGACGAGTACCGGCTTCTCCGTGGCGTCCGCGACCAGGTCGCCGACCTGCGGGACGACCTGGCTGCCATGAACGCCCTCTTCTCCATGCACTCCGCCGCCGAGGACGGCTCCGTGGACCCTTTCACCAAGGAGCTCATGAAGCAGGTGCGCGAGCTCGGCTACGACACTGAAGACTGCGTCGACCTGTACAGGCTCCGGGTCAGATGCAGGCCCGGCGACGGCTTCCTCACCAGGTGGAGGCACGGGCTCGCCACGCTCCTGGAGCGCCGCCGCCTCGCCGGCGAGATCACTGCCCTCCGCACCCGCGCCGTCGCCATCAGCGACCGTTACCAGCGGTTCGGGTTCAGCCTCGAGGCGCTCCGGCGAGGCTCCTCGCCGGCGCAGGCCGCGGCTGCAGTGCCGGCGTATGCACGCCGCTCCGGAGGAGCACCAGGAGGAGGAGATCCTCGTGATCGTGAGAACCATGATTTCGTCGGCATGGACGAGCAGGCCAGCGATCTGGCCAAGAAGATGAAGGAGCGGGTCGATGGAGAGCACCGTCTCAGGGTGTTTTCTATTGTCGGATTCGGAGGTGTGGGCAAGACTACGCTGGCCATGGAGTTGTGCCGGCGGCTGGAGACGGATTTCCCGTACCAGGCAATGGTGTCGGTGTCCCAGGCGTTCGAGCCCAGCAGGGACCGCAAGACGCTGCTCCAGCGCGTGCTTGAGCAGATCGTGAAGCCCAAGACGGAGGACGCGAGAGGTGTGAGGCAAGAGGGGACGCTGGCAAATATCGGTGCTCTAAATGACCAGGAGCTGTCCGCCAAACTCAAAGAGATTATCAAGGACAAGAGGTACGTATAAAGGTTACCACACCATCTAGGAATCTGTACGTAAAACAGCGTATCAAGAGCTTGTTATGTTGTTCTTTTTTTCTTTGAAAAACATAGGGGAACGTCGGTTCAGATTCTATTTGGATCCACCAGCTAAATTTTAGTTGTTAGAGTTTAGCTACTGTTGATCCAAACAGTCCAACTAAAAGAGCGGTTAATTGTCTCCTAGCTAATTGGAACCCAACTATTCTTTGAGCTGGTGAAAAATAGGTAAACTTAACCAAAACATGTTTAAAGACCAAAATGCCCCCACCACATCAATAAACAAAGCACAACCTCAATAAGCACATTGCAATTAATGAGGATAACATGGTAAACTGTATCTCAACCACTAGCAATTAACTAGAGGATCCAAACACCTCCAGCTAATGTTCAGCTAGTTAGGGTGTAAGGCTGGTCTCCAATAAATTCCAGTCAATTTTGTTAAACTTTTATGGTGTCAATGCCGGATTTCTGTTCTTTGGCTCATCTTTTCACTTGCAGCCTACACGTATAACTATATTAATTTTTCTATTATTGGACCTCTTGGATTGACTTAGGGGTTGATTTAAACATTAGTCATTGTGCATTGTATTTGGATTTGATGTTGGATAATTTTTAAGTCCAACAAAATGTTCCATATATGTCTTAATAGACATGCAGACCATAACTCTCTTCTGCATGTACAATTCAACTGACCATTAACATACATGCATGCCGCTGAACAGATGCATAATTGTCATTGATGACGTATGGGCTATACGAGCGTGGGAGTCAATCCAATCCAAGTTGCTGCCTGCAGAGAACTCATCATGCGACAGCAGAATCGTAGTGACCACTCAGATAGAGACTGTGGCCCAAGCATGCTGTTCTGATTCTGGTAGTGAACATTATATTCATCACATGAGGCCCCTCAAGACTGAATATTCCAAGATTTTATTTCTCAGCAGAGTATATGGCCGCAAGGATGAAACTTGCCCCGATGAGCTCAGAGAAGTGATGGACAAGATTCTCAAAAAATGTGGCGGGCTCCCGTTGGCTATTGTTAGCATTGCTAGCATTTTGGCGGGGTACAGATCACCAGGAAGCATAGATAAATGGGAAGCGGTGTGCAAATCAATTGGTATTGAGATGGAGAGCAACCCCACACTTGAGGGTATGAGGTAGATAGTCACACTCAGCTACGACCACCTGCCTCATGAACTTCAAGGGCTGCATATAATAGATATCATTAAATAGATATTTGAATCTAGTTTTTTAATAAATTTATTTGGAGATTAAAATGTTGCACGTATTTTCTACGAATCGAATCTAAATCGTGGCACGAAAATGCCACTTCATAGGGAATATGCCACTTCATAGCTACTACCATCACCATTACAATGCCATGTAATAGAGAATCAGAAGTTATTTTCCCCTTAATCCCTCTGCATATCAGGCGTTTGGCATTTTTCATTTTTTTCATAGCATTGATAATTGGGTTGGTCCACCAACTACGCGTTTTGATTCTCTGGCCAGCTGCTGACCGAACTGATGTGCAGAGCAGCGTGTGGTTCTCCACGAGGGAAGTGGCTCCTCTGCAGTTAAGTCACTGCGGTTGAGATACTGGTGCAGCAAGGTGCCCACTGCCCAGCAATGGTGACTTGGGACGCCTGAACCGTGAAGCCATTGGTGCCATTCGAAGGAGAAATTGGACACAAAGGTTACTTTTGAGTTTTGAGCAATGTATTTTTCAAAAAAAGAAGAAGTTTTGAGCAATGCATGTGCTGCTATACTACTTTTATCTACGTTGTACTGCCTGACAAAGTTTGAGTTAGTCTGTTTTGAACACAGGATAGATGAAGAAATTTGACGGAGATCAGGAGATGGGAGTGTAAAATAGATGGCAAATTGATTCTAGAAACTTGAAAAAAAAACGGTAGAATAACAGGCTGAATTAAATGCACCAAAAGCACCTGGCAACAGTTTGAACTTCAAATAAAATGCACGGTTGAATTTAAATGGAGATAATGGACCGCGGCACATCTCGCTCTCTTCACAAGTAACTGTGGAACTTCGGAAACACCTGGCAACAGTTTGATTTCACTTTAAATCCATCCAAGTAACTGTGGAACAAGTCATTCCGCTTCCATAGAATTGAAGGCTCTCACTCTCTTCACAACGAGGAACAAAAACTGAGGCATTTCCAAGGATCCAAATCCTATGGATGGAATAGCTTACGGTGAAGCTCTTTGTGGGGAGCAAAGAAGTCCCATGAAACAGGCATGGAGCAAATGCGATAATTTATCAAGCAAAAATTTACATTATTTGAAGCAAGATACTCATTATTTAAAATAGAAGTGTCTCCATAACACTGTAAAGTAGCAAAATAACCAAAAGATGTAACAAGTATTTACTTTAACTAAGACTCTTATTCACATGAAGTCAAGCGCATTTATGAATGAGACACACGTTTTCGTAAAAAAAAAGAACAGAACTAATTTAGCTCGGCTTTTGTCACCAAATGTTGAAAGCATGGTAGTGATAAGATAATATTTAGAAGAAAGAGCATATATTTTTTTTGAAAAGAGAATATAATCCCAGCTGATGCATCAATCAATGCATAAAGTTGTTTTTTATTACAAAATAATGCATCCCACGCTACAAGGAATCAAGAAAACAATCCACCTGCATCCCTTCGTCACTTGGTGATCCTTCTTTTTTTGAAACAAGGACCAGAATATGGTCCAGTGCGGCCCCGGAAGATAACTTGCAGAAATGAAGGAGCTAATTCTTTGTCAAAAATCATCCATTACAATACAACCATATTCCCAGCATATTGCACCTGCCCCAACTAATATGTGAGATTTCAGTTCCTGTTCACCCCTTCCAACCAGCTGTTAAATAAGTCATGAACACTAGTTGGAGGTTAAACATTAAATGAAACTTGAACAATTCTCCAAACAAATCTAGCTAACGCACAATCCAAGAACAAGTGTTGGATTGTTTCATTCCTAGAACAAAAGAAACATCTCCCGTCCCCCTGCCACTGACGTGTCCCCCTGCCACTGACGTCTTGCTAAATTATCTTTAGTCAAAATGACCCAGATATCACATGAACACTTTGATTTTAAGAGGGATCTTAATCTACCATATGAATTTGTTGAAGGGCAATGCTTGGACTGTTAACAAAGCACGATACATGGACTTTAGTGTGAAAACACCATTTTGATGCAACCCTCAAACAAACATGTATATCCGATCAGATAATTGCATGCCCATGCCCATTATCATAGCAACAATTTAATGTTTTGCCTGCGAATTGGCTCTTATAAGAGATCTTCTAAACGTCACATTTAATGGCTGGGTTGACATCACCGAATCGACTCTGGCGCTTTTCTTTCTTACTATATTATAAATCGCATGAAAAATATCCTTGAGTGGCTTGCGATGCATCCTCCCCAAAACGCACCCATGTACCATCTCCCAAAGAGAACTTTCCCATTCTTAAAAACTCTTTCTTCGTTTTTATTAGTCTCGCCCAAAATAGTGAATCTCCCGGCATATATTGCACTTGCGTTAATGTTTTGTTATTTAGATATTGTCTCTTCAATATTATCTGCAACATCTCATCACCATTAGTTAATTCAAACAACCATTTACTCAGCAAATATCTGTTATGAACATCGAAGTTGAGCGCACCGAGCCCCCTTGTTCTTTTGGGGTGCAAATGACACCCCACCTTGTTAACCTATATTTTTTTATGCTTATCACTTTGCTAAAAGAACCTAGACCGATAATAGTTAGTCGTTTTAGCACCCCTCGTGGGATCTAAAAAAGGATAGCATAGTATAATAAGAGGCAAAGTACTACAACTAAGCTAACCGTACGAGGTTATTGCAAAAAACTATAAACATAAAAAAAGCCTTCTTTGAAGCAAGTCAACAATATGAAGTGAACAGTTTAGCACAATGATAAAATTGGATTTGGTAGTAGGTGTTTAGGTTTAGGATGAATCTTATCATTTCACGCAAATGGTCCACTGTCCTTTCAAGTTTGAGTCCAATTAACTTATTCGAACAGTGTATATATGGCGTTCTTGGTTTCCAGGCAAGCCTTGCCACGTCCAATATGCGGCGGTGGCATAATAAATATGGCAAGTGCTTAGATGCTAATCAGATCTTGTCATGCCATAACTTTATTCTCTTCTGGCAGTTGTTTTCTAGCGTCACATGCCGCCGCAAGTTAGGGTTAGGCTAACCCGCAGCACAACTGTGGCTTGGCGATGTGTGGCGGATATCCATACAGGCCCATAATCTTGGCCTCCCCATAATCAAGAGATATAAATATAATTACATCATCGTCTAGTCTAACCAATGAAGTAATGGCTTCTGTTGCAGCTCTATTACCTTTTTCTGGACAGGAGTGGATATTTTCGTCGATACCACCTCAAGAGACTGCAGTTATTTGTGTGCTCTGCTCACAGTCACGGGACGGGCCGGTTCAGAGTTCACACGTCTCCACCCAACGAAAGGACTCGGCGCTCCCCCATTGGCCATGTCTGAGCAGCAGAAGAGGGTTTCCACGCCGGAGAACGGCCACGGCGGCAAGAGGGCGAGGGCGCCGGACGTCACCGACGGCGGGGTGAAGCAGGAGCGGCGGGGGCAAGGTCAACGGGAGGCGAGCCCGGGCGGCGAGGGAGAGGGAGCCGTGGTGGCCGTGCAATCCATGGAGCAGCCGCAGATCAACGTCAGGATCGCCGTCGGCCGCCTCCACTGCCACGCCTGTCTCCTCCCTCTCAAGCCCCCCACCTTCAAGGTCAGTTCACAACAGCTTCTAGTATCGATCGTCGTGCTTGATGCAAGGATTTGGGAGAGAAATTTTGGTTCTTTTCCGGTTGGAGAGAGGGTTTTCTGCGAGGATCTTGAAACTTTCTTTTTTCTGGATGGGAAGTGTTCTGTGCGAGAGGAAATCAGGACCTTATCTTGGATCGGGTGTAGGGATGCAAGTATATATGATTTTTGTTATTGGGTCGATCCAAAACTAAAAAAATGAACTACAGTGGCATGCCATGTAAATAATTTAGAAGATGAAATGAACAAGAGTGACTGAAAAAAAACCTATTGGATATCCACTTGCATCCCTAATCGGGTGTTTTGTACTATGATGATGAAAGATTGGAACTTTTTTGGTTGGGCAACGTATGATTGATGATTGATTCCCTCGAATTTCCGTGGTTTTTCCGCTGCAGTGCGAGGCCGGGCACGTCGTGTGCTCCCCCTGCCGCGGCGGCCACACCAAGGGCTGCGCCCGCGCCGCCGCCTACGCCGCCTGCGTCGAGCTCGACGACATCGTCCGCGACGCCAAGGTGCCCTGCGCCTACGAGCAGTACGGGTGCACGAGCTGGGTGGTCTACCACGAGCTGGGGGACCACCACCGCACCTGCCGCTGCGGGCCCTGCTTCTGCCCGGAGTCCGGCTGCGAGCTCTTCACCTCGCCGGCGAGGCTGGCCGACCACTTCGCCACCCAACACGGCTGGCCCGCCACCAAGGTCGCCTACGGCAAGCCGTGCAAGCTCGCCGTCCCGGGGCCCCAGGGCAGGCAGGTGCTCGTCGGCGAGGGCGACGGGTGCGTGTTCCTGGTGTCCTCGGGCGCGCTCGGCGCCGCCACGGCCGTGTCGCTGGTGTGCGTGAGGACGAGCGGCGACGCCGCCGCGGGGGCGCCCCAGTTCCGCTGCAAGCTCTGGGTGGAGGTCGAGGGCAACAAGGAGAACCTGGCGCTGGTCACGTTCATGGTGTCCAGCAGCGACCTCTCCGGTGGATTAGTGGCGGCCGAGCAGGGCATGTTCCTGGCGGTGCCGCCGGAGCTGCTGCACGACGCGTCCGGCGAGGAGCCCGCCCTCATGGTCCGCATCGACAGAGCCGGCGCAGCCGCAGCCGCTGCCAGGTCCCCGACCGCCACTCCGCCGTCGAGGCTCCCCAAGAGGCTGATGTAGTGGTGATCCGAAGCTAGGCAACAATTAGTTTCAGTATTTGCGTAACAGCCAGTGGTGGCATGGATTGGTACTGATCTTTAACTTGTATGGATTATGGACCTGACAAAGGTTTGCTAGCACTTGGATGTTAACATCTTAGGATTTATGTCGAAGTGCACATTTGGGATGTGTGAATTTCGGGTCTGTTTGCTTCTTGACCGAAGAATGCCAAACCTAAGTTCAGGCCACGCCGCATCTTCGGCGCACGAAACGTCCGCCGAACTTTCGGGCGAGCAAATCAACTGGAGACTGCCTGTGCAGGTGCGGCACGCCGCAAGTTCGGCGCGAGCTCGGCGCGAAGCAAACGCAAGCGCAAGTCAGGCGTGGCGAGCTTTGGCGAGATGACGGCAAGAACCAAACGCACCCTTCATGTTGCAAATTGATGGGCTTCACTTCTAAAATCAAGTAGCCTGATGAGCAGGAAGGAGAAGGGGGGATCGCAATACAGATAACTGCAACCGCATTTCTGTACAGAAGCCGATGTGAAAATCACCCAAATCTTTTGCTGTATCTCTATCCACAGGTCCTATGGAGGAGGATCATGACTTTCTGATGGTGCTATCTTTTATCCTCCTGAAGAGATCTTTTCCTCTGGGGGTGTTTAGTTCCTGAAAAAAGTAAAAAGTGAAGTGAAAAAGTCATATCGGACACTATAGCATTTTTCGTTTGTTTGTGATAAACATTATCCTACCATGATCTAACTAGGATTAAAAGATTCGTCTCGTCGTATGCATCAAAACCATGTAACTAGTTTTTTTATTTACCCACGTTTAATACTCCATGCATGAGGAGAGAGATTTGATGTGATAGGTGAATAGTGAAGTTGGAGAGAGAATTTTTAGAAGTCTGATGATGTGACCGGGAACTGAAGAGGGCCTGATGCTTCTTTGATAAGGCCGTGTTTAGATGTTGGTTTTAAGTGGGTGACTTTGGGAGTATAATGTCATATCGTAATCATTGCGTCACTGTAGCATTTCGTTTGTATGTGTGGAAAGTTGTCCAAAAATTTATTAGTTAGGCTCAAAATGTTCGTCTCGCAGGGTACAACAAAACTGTGTAATTAGTTTTTGATTTTATCTACATTTAGTACTCCATGCATGTTATGACATTTTGATGTAATGAGAATCATCTTTTTGCATAGTAAATTTGGGAGTAGAAATTCTGGATCTAAACCGGGCCTAAGTGTCGGGCCTGAACGGACCGGTGGGTGAGAGTGACAGGGATGCATTGAGCAAGAGACGAGACAGAAACAGGTTGCAGCCAGGTGCAAAAGATGTGTGCTAGTATCAGTTGCCTGCTCTTTGAATTCAATCTGCGAGAGGCAATGTTCAAACTTCAAACAGCTGAGCCAACCGGTGGACTGCAGCCTTCAGGGCATACGTAGATTATCAAATAGCCCTCTCAGTGTTCAATCTGAGAAATGTACCGAAAATTTAGGGGAACAAAAAAATCAGAATTTTTGTAGGTGAAAAGAAAACGCTGCTCTTTCTGCGTCCTGATTGGGTCCGTCCACACCGCATCACTTGCCTGATTGCCTCCTCAGCCGATTCCTTTTAACCCAACTCAAGGGCATCCAATCCGAAACGCAATCCTTGGCACTTAACAAGGAATGTCTGAGCAGCAGGAGAGGTCGGTTCCGGGGGACGGCGAGCGCAGCGGCGGCGGCAAGAGGCCGAGGGTGCAGCCGCAAGCCATTGCTCCCGGCGGCGTGGTCAAGCAAGAGCGAGTGGAGGAAGGATACGCAACCCAAGGCAGCGGCAGCGTCTGCGGCGACGGAGAAGGAGGAGCTGTGGCGGCGGCGGGACTGGACGCCATGGACGAGCCGCAGATCAACCTGACGATTGGAGTGTCCTTGCTTCACTGCCAGGCTTGCATCCTGCCCCTCAAGCCTCCCACGTTCAAGGTGAGATTTTTCCCTTCCACTGTTCATCGTGATGGATGCAAAAGGATTTATGTGGCAATGTAGTAGCAAATCTCTTTGGATTATTTTTCAAAAAGAAATCTCTTTGGGTTTTGTTTGGGGAAAGATTGGTCAGCGTCCGTCTTCTTTGCCGTGTTCGTGGTTGCAGTGCGAGGCCGGGCACGTCGTGTGCTGCACCTGCCGCGGAAAGCACGGCGAGGCGTGCGGCCGCGCCGGCGCCGCCACCTACGCCGCCTGCCGCGAGCTGGACGCCGTCGTGCTCGACGCCAAGGTGCCGTGCCAGTACGAGGAGTTCGGCTGCAAGAGCCTGGTCGTCTACTACCAGGCCGGCGACCACCACGGCGCGTGCCGGTGGGCGCCCTGCTCCTGCCCGATCCCCGGCTGCGCGTTCTTCACCTCGCCGGCGCGGCTGGTCGAGCACTTCCACGCCCACCACGGCTGGCCCGTCACCAAGGTCCGGTACGGCGCGGCGTGCAAGCTCCCCGTGCCGGCGCCGGCGCAGGGCTGCCACGTCCTCGTCGGCGACGAGGACCGGAGCGTGTTCCTCGTGTCCCCGTGCGCGCTCGGCGCGGCCACGGCCGTGTCGCTGGTGTGCGTGAGGGCCAACGGCGCCGCGGCGGCCCAGTTCAAGAGCACGCTCTGGGTGAAGCTCCCGAGCAGCAACGACAAGCTTGTCCTGATCACGTCGGCGGTGCGCAGCAGCGACCTGTCCGGCGGGTTGCCGGCCGCCGACAGGAACATGTTCCTGGCGGTGCCTCCGGTGCTCCTCCACGACGCCTCCGGCGAGCCGCCGGATCTCATGGTCTGCATTGAGAAAGCTGGTGCCGCTGCCGCTTCGAACTCCACCGCTCCATCGGCTGGGGGCTCCGGTAATCTGCCGCCGATCGGATAGTAAACAGGAGTAGTAATTAGAGGTTTCAGCAGCGCCATTATCTTTGGCCTGCATAAATGACTGTAGATTGTTCTAGGCTTTGCTAGAATCAGGTCGAAGAACAATGTGCTATGACCGTGGTGTAGACTGTACTACTCCATTTTTCTGACTTTCTCCTTGTGATTCTAACCTAATTATGGTATTCTCTAGTAATCTCTAGGCTAATATTAGCATTTCATCTCTGCATTTTAATTCTTAAGCCCCCTTTGAAACATGTGGATTTCATGACTCGTGTGCTTAAACTTCTGCGAAATCTGTTTGTGTGTTGCAATTGTGATCCCACTTTTCGTCCCACTTTTCGGTTCGACGGAGAAGTAACACAGCTCATAAACTGAAGTGAAGGGCGAGAGTGCGAGATAGCAATGAACAAGGATCACGATGAGCCCTCACTCCATCAGTAGTAATTCAGTACTCGCGGAATGGGCTGCACACGCAGCACACCGAAGGCTGCTTGCCTGGTTCCTGAGAGTAGGATTTGCTTGGCTGGTTCCTGTAGCACTTTGGACTTTGGATTTTGGGCCGGCCGGTAGAAACAAGCCATATGGATGCAAGCCGGGAGAACTTTGCGCTGGCCGGGAGAACTTTCACGTTAGCGTTTGAATTCTGAAATTTGAAAGGATTCGCGATCTTACCTGAATGGATGCAAGCCGGATTAAGAAAGGACGTGCAATGATTTTTTTTTTCAAAAGAAAGCTCTTTTTACCGTGTTAAGGACAAGTCCTCCAGGCAAGTCCTGCTGCAAAGGCCCTCAAAGTTGGCCAAAAAAGCAGCAAGCAGGAGGTTTCTGATGGGTCCCCAGCACTTCTATCAGCCTAGAAATTTTGCAGCTTTTCTTACTGGGGTGTGTTTAGTTAGGAAGAGAAGGTTCGGTGAAAATATCGTATCCGGTACGGTAGCAATTTTCGTTTGTTTGTGGTAAACATTGTCCTACCATGACCTAACTAGGCTCAAAAGATTCGTCTCGTCGTATACATTAAAACCATGTAATTAGTTTTTTTATTTACCAACGCTTATTGTTTCATACACGAGGACAGAGGTTTGATGTGATAGGTGAATAGTAAAGTTTGGAGAGAGAATTTTGGGAAGTTTGGTGATTTGATGTGGAACTAAGGCCTTGTTTAGTTCCAAAAAGCAACTTTCAAATTCACTATGAAAAAGAAGATTCTCCATTACATCAAAATGTCATAACATGCATGGAGTACTAAATGTAGATGAAATAAAAAACTAATTGTACAGTTTTGTTGTACTCTGCGAGACGAACATTTTGAACCTAATTAATCAATTTTTGATAATTTTTTACACATACAAACGAAATACTACAGTGACGCAACGATTACGAACAAACCTCAAACTCCCAAATTACCAAATTTGGGAACTAAACAAGCCATAAGTACATGATATAAGAATTCTGATAAAACTAGAGACAGAAACGAAAAGGACCAGCTCTGGGTATATACTATAAGCTTATTGCATGTATCTGTATGGTTTGCCGTCTCAATACTCGGTCACAATGAGCGTTTCCGTCCTGCTGTTTTTGTACGATGATTTATCGGTGACAAGAGGCATGCGCCAAGTTATAAAAAAATAGCTAGGCGCATACTTTATCACAACATTAAACTTAAAAATTGATATATGTATCAAATAATGATATTATAATATCCGAACAGTGAAGAAGGCATCTAATCTTTTTTAAAAAGACCAAGGTCAAAATTTCCTAAGAGTCCAAGAGATTCTAAATTCCCACCAAAGTTCACTGTAAAAAACAAGATTCCCATCACAAATGCATGGAGTACTAAATATCGATAAAATCAAAAACTAATTGCACAGTTTTGTTTTACTATATGAGACGAACATTTTGAGCCTAATTAATCAATTTTTGGATATTTTTCACATGTACAACCGAAAATGCTACAGTGTCGCAATGATTATAAAGAGACCCCAAATTCCAAATCCACACGCCCTATTTTGCATCTAAACACGGTGCAAGCTTGACATGTCGAAAAGTTTCCACAGTTTTGGCTTTTAGGGCCTGATTGGATGCTCGCCATCGGTCACTGCGCTGCACGCCGAAACGTGACGTGTGACATTCGTAAAAAGCGGTAAAAAGGTTCTATCAGATACTGTAGCGTATTGTAACACTTTTTGTTTGTTTGTGATAATTATTGTCCTACATGACCTAATTAGGATCAAAAGATTCGTCTCGTCGTGTAAATCAAAACTATGCAATTAGTTTTTTTATTTATCTACATTTAATGCTTCATATATGTGTCATTTACTATATTTAATGCTTCGACGTGACGTCGATGTGATAGAAAGTTTGAAAATATGGGAGGAACTAAACACAGCCAGGTCGTGACATTCTATGGCCGTGTTTAATTCCCAAAAGTTTTCAAAAAGTAACTCCCAAGTTCACTATGCAAAAAGAAAGATTCCCATCACATCAAAATGTCATAACATGAATGGAGTACTAATAAATGTAGATGAAATGAAAACTAATTGCACAGTTTTATTTTACTCTGCGAGACGAACATTTTGAGCCTAATTAATCAATTTTTGGATAATTTTTCTCACATACAAACGAAATGCTACAGTAGCGCAATAATTACGAAGTGACATCTTATTCCCAAATTCAACACGTCAATTCTAACATCTAAACACCCTCTGTATCTTTATCTTCAACCAAACACTGTCTCCGATCTTTTTGGCTGCAACAAACCAGGAGGTGGTGAACAAACACTCCTTGGCCAATGCATCCTTGCCCTCCATAGTCTCTAGTCTCTACCCTTTGACACTCGTGCTTCAACGCTTGTATCGTATCATCTCTAATGTTGGACCTTCGTTGATCTCTAATTCCCCGCACGCACCGTCGGCTTAACGCAAAAAAATTCCGAGCCAGCGACCACCAGAACGCAAGCCGAACATACTGATACCTTACTTTTCTGTCTCGCCTTTGCGCGGTCCAGTTCACTGGGAACTTCCTTGGCCTCGCTATCAATGAAGATCCTTCTTGGACCGCCACGTGTGTCCTGTGGCAGCCAATGTCACGAATCGATCCCACTCTCCCGCGTTTGGCCTATGGGACATGTTTCTTCCTTGACCAGTAATTAAAGATATTAAATAAAGTCAGTTTATAAAACTAACTTCACAACATTAAATTATTCCACGAGACATATCTAATAGTCTTTGACCGCACGATTAAGGCAAGTACAACCGTATAGAGAGCTTGCTGTCTTTTTATACAAATAGATAGCTTAAACAGACAGCTTGTACAATGGGTTGTCTGTTTGGCTGTATATATGATATTTAATTCTTTCTTTGACACACAAATCATGATGATCTAGTGTGCATTTGATCTTTGTAGTCATTTTATTGCATACATGAGACAATCCACAGTACATTCAAATATGCATGACACATAATTAGACATGTATATAATAATTATCTAGTCATTTCAGGGGTTAAATGTAAAGGTCGTGTTTAGATGGAAGGAAAAAAAATCTTTCAAAAGTTTCTATATGTTTCACAAAAATTTTCATATGTTTCACAACAAAAGTTGAAGAGTTTACACAAGAGTTTACACATGTTTACTAAAAACAGTAGCTGGCCCTTCAAATTTTGTTGTGAAACATATAAAATTTTTTGTGAAACATATGAAAACTTTTGAAGGAAATTTTCCCCCAACTATCTAAACACAACCAAAATACGGTAGACACATAAAATCTTATAAATATTACACTTTTCTTTAGGGTTCTTTTTATAAAAGCATCAACCTTATCTCTAACGGCTCCTCCTCGTGACCACTCGTTCTCATCCTCTCCTGCGAGCACCACCAATTCTCATCCTTTCCTCTCCCTCGTGCTGCTGCTTCTTTCCGGCGAGCGAGTGAGCTGCTCTAGGCCGGAGGAGTGCAGCTGCGTGCCCCTGCTACCGACAACTCCAGCTCCTCCAGCAGCTTCACTCCTCGAGGCCCTCAGCGCGGCGACGGGCTGCCAGCGAGCTCAACTCCGGCGAGGTGATGGCCGGAGTGATGGGGATGCGGCTTGGGAAGATGAAGTGGACGTCGGGAACCTCGATTTTGGCGTCGGTGTGGGCGGAGGATGACCGGAGGTAGGAGCTCAAGCTTGGTTATGGCGGCGGCAATGGCAGCTGCTTTCCTCCGTGCCTCCGTCTGGAAGAAGAAGATGGTCCTGCTCCTGCTCCCGCGCGCGCAGTGGATCCGTGGCTCCGTCGTCTCCCCGCAGCGGTTTCGCACAGCGCGCGCCGAGCCGTTGCTCGCGCCTTGGAGCACGCGCCCCCCTCGTCGACGAACGAGACGACGAGCAGGCCTCGTCGACGCGCGCGCGCGGGGCTTCTGCAAAAATTTCTTGCATGTCGACGGCAATCTACGATGCGTTGTACATGCCCTAAGTTAAGTAAGATGATTAGTCTGGGCTGCAATTAAGAAAAAGACTGCATGGCAATTAGATCCGAATATTTTGGAAGAAAATTACGTGCGCACCGGACGCACAGGCCGGTGGGTGTGCTCCCCCTCGTGGCGCAGCCCGATTGGCGCGGGGACAGCAGCCGAGCCTGGCTCCATAGATGCAATTTTACACGCCCCAGCCAGGCTCGCTGGAAACGCCGGAATCGGCCGTTTCTGCCGGGCCTGGCTCGCGGGAGCCGGAGATTATCATAAATGATGTTCTTAGTATATAATTACCATATATTAAGTAATATTAATATATTTAAAATTATATTAAGATTTATAAAGGTAAAATAAAGCCACTAAAACGTAACTCAATAAGCTAAACCTTATAAAATTATTTATTTTTGCTAATCTTATCTCATGCGACCTAACACATACAGGTAACCAAACATCCTCTCTTCTCAACCACGGACGCCCGGAACACGGCCGCCGGCACCGGCCGCGGCGTGGTCGCCGGCGGAGGGCAACCGAAACCAGTGTAGCGGTACGGCGGACGCTGGTCCGCTCGTTCGCCGCCGCGGTACGACATGAGAGAAGGGGTGGAAGAGGGAGTTGCTCTGGTTGGGGTTAGCAGTGGATATATACGAACGAGAGGAAAGCAATGGGAGAGAGGAAAGCTGGAGAGGGAGTGGAGGAGTGGTTGAGGAGGGGGCCAATTATATAGGCGGAGGGCGCGAGGAAACCCTAGACCCGTGGGCAGCGAGCTCGGGAATGGAGGTGGAGGACGCAGCCTGCTGCCTCTCACCGCAACGTTAACGTTAGCACCGTCTGTTTGTGTACGTACGAGTTCTTAATGATGCTTTGCCGCTGTCTTGATGTTCAAGTAATGATCAGCCTCAGAGGGTCTTCATTAATTCTTTATTAGGGCCCAGGTCTTTGTTAATTAGACCAGATGGATGGAGTTGCCAGGGGTGTATGAACATGGTGCACAAGACCCGGTGTGGATGTTATCCTCCCGGCCGGCCCACTGACGTCGTGAGGGGCGTGATCAATGCCAAACGGCACGCGCGGGCGCTGGGCGCTGGCTCCTCCGCCGGCCGGCCGTCATCTCCAGCGATGCGTGGCAACGGCGGCTGCGCCGGGCCGGCTGGTTCGGCTCGTCGTGGTGCACCGTGGTACACACAGGTGAGAGGAGAGAAGTGGCTAGCAAATTGGCAATACTACATACTAACTTTTGTTTTTTTATTACGTTGTAAGGAAGAATGGTATTTTTCATCATTTAAGTATCACGAAAATATGACTTTCATTTATTATATATTTTAATTGATGCACATTAGTCCCTTAACTAACTTAAATTGGTGTACAAATCATCCATGCCTTGAAATTTGATCCATTCAATTAATCATCAGTCAAGTTGAAAAAAAATACAATATTCACGTGTGAACCGTGCCTCAAAATTCATCGTTTAAGAAGTAAAAGTTTATAAGGGCAAGTACAACCGTGTAGATAGCTTGCTGTCTTTTTACACAAATAGATAGCTTAAACAGACAGCTTGTATAATGGGTTGTCTGTTTGGCTGTATATAGTGTATTTAATTTTTTCTTTGACACATAAATCATGATGATCTAGTGTACACTTGATCTTTGTAGTCATTTGGTTGCATACATGAGACAATCCACGATACATTCAAATATGCATGACACATAAATTAGACATGTATATAATAATTATCTAGTCATTTCAGAGGTTAAAACCAAAATACGGTAGACACATAAAATCTTATAAATATTACACTTTTCTTTAGGGTTCTTTTTATAAAAGCATCAACCTTATCTCTAACGGCTCCTCCTCGTGACCACTCGTTCTCATCCTCTCCTGCGAGCACCACCAATTCTCATCCTTTCCTCTCCCTCGTGCTGCTGCTTCTTTCCGGCGAGCGAGTGAGCTGCTCTAGGCCGGAGGAGTGCAGCTGCGTGCCCCTGCTACCGACAGCTCCAGCTCCTCCAGCAGCTTCACTCCTCGAGGCTCCCAGCGCGGCGACGGGCTGGGCTCCCGCGCACGGCCGGCGAGGCCCCCGCGGCGGGGCTGCCAGCGAGCTCAACTCCGGCGAGGTGATGGCCGGAGTGATGGGGATGCGGCTTTGGAAGATGAAGTGGACGTCAGGAACCTCGATTTTGGCGTCGGTGTGGGCGGAGGATGACCGGAGGTAGGAGCTCAAGCTTGGTTATGGCGGCGGCAATGGCAGCTGCTTTCCTCCGTGCCTCCGTCTGGAAGAAGAAGATGGTCCTGCTCCTGCTCCCGCGCGCGCAGTGGATCCGTGGCTCCGTCGTCTCCCCGCAGCGGTTTCGCACAACGCGCATCGAACCGTTGCTCGCGCCTTGGAGCACGCGCCTCCCTCGTCGACGAACGAGACGACGAGCAGGCCTCGTCGACGTGCGCGCGCGGGAGGGCTTCTGAAAAAATTTCTTGCATGTCGACGGCAATCTACGACGCGTTGTACATGTTCTGAAGAATAGTCATTGTAGTATTATTATAGCAAAACATGGATTAATTAGACTCATTAGATTCGTCGTATAACTAAATGGATTTTACATTAAACTCTATTTAATACTTCATGCATGTAAGATTCTCTTTGGAAAAAAAAATTTCCGAGTACGAAAGAAACATGACCATGGGATGAGGCGGAATGGAATGGGTCGGTCCCGTTTCTGCGAATGTTTGGTTGAGGGACTTGTTGGGATCGGGACATCCTCCAAGCAAATATTCGGCTCATATGTTGGACGAGCCCGTTCACCGAAAACGAGCGAATGAGGTCATTTCATTTGGACGGCGGCTCACTGCATCTGTATATGTGTACAGGCGGCCCATGGGCAGGCGGCACGGCCTGCACGCACGGCCCATGGGCGGCACGGCACGGCCGCTAGCGGGCCCGTGCCGGCACGGCACGGCGGCCCGTGCGTGCCATGGGCTGAACATGTACAGACAAGCAAACACAAGCATTTGCATGCACTCAGCCTGGCTCACGGGAGCCTGGTTCATGAATGCGAGCCAGGCCAGAGTCATACAGGCAACCAATCGGACCCATAAAGGCCGCGGCCGCGACGTCCGCCCCAAACCCTAGCCTCATTCCCCCCTCCCACCGCGCCGCAGCCCTCGCCTCTCTCCTCTCTGCTCTCTGCCTCTCTCGCTCTCGATCCGAGCCGCCGCGCCGTTTGCCTTGAGCTCGCCTCCGATTCCGGCCGTCACCGCCCACCTCCGCCCTCGGCGAGGCCATCCTCGGCCGGATTTGCGCGGCCCGCATCTCCTCCCGCTCCTCACTCAGCGGCGCCGTCGGCGGGGAGGCGAAGATGACGCCGGCAGGGAGGTGGATCCGGCGGCGGAGAAGTTGGAGGAGGTCGACGAGGAGCCATGGCCACCGGCGCTCGGGAGGGCGACTGCGCGGCGTGGGAATGACGGCGGCGGCGGCTCCCTCTCCTTCCCCGGCCGCCCGCCGTGCTCGCACGCGTGCACCGTGCCACCGTGGCCCATGGGCGGCACGGCACGGCGAAACGGCCCATGTGCCGTGTCATGGGCCGAAGGCCTGGCCCATAGCACGGCCTGGCACGGCACGGCCGGACAATAATTGACAGCATAAGATTGATG
>OAMR01000380.1:182245-196143 GCA_900205405.1 Echinochloa crus-galli
TTCATCTACATTTAGTCTGTCTCTTATACACATCTGATGTTTTCTAAATGCTTAAGTGGGTTGGTATAAACTTATACCTAGTGAATAGGAAGTTGCTAATAAAACTTGACCAACTTTAAAAAGCTCATTGCTGTGAAACATAGCCTATCCTTGTGGCCTTGCATTCTCCCCCCGCTTGCTGAGTACCTAGTTAGGTGTACTCACGCTTGCTATTGCTGATTCAGAAGAAGGAAATGGAGAAGAATACTACAGCGACTACGATGAGTTCTGAGGCTTGCGCTCTCCCCCAGTCAAGTGCCTGTGGAAGTCGAAGACGAAGATGCTTCGTGTAGCTATCGTTTGTTCTTCGATAAAGACCTTCGTGTCTCCCGAGAGTGTAATATGAATACTATAATAAATCTCTTGTAATTTAGAACATTGTGTTTCGATATTACACTCTTTTGTCTATCATATGTGTGTAAACATGATCCTGGCGCACATGTGAAACGCACTTGGTTTTCCTTTGAAAATCGGGTGTGACAGCGGCACAGACCCCGACGCGAGGGCGTCGGCGGCGACGTGGAGGCACGGGACCTAGCGGCGGGGCCAGTGGCGTGGGAGGCGCTATATGGGGCCGGCGCGCACCGACACTGGGGCGCACCGGCCCTTCTGTCCTACTCTGACTCCGTACCAAACACGCGCTTATCATAAGCGAACGTGTGTGGATTTGGTTTGCTTCTACAGTTCTACTTGGTCTAACACAAATCTTGATGTTGTTTTTTAATTGGAATCATGTTGTTTTGATTTGATAGTTCTAAAAGAGTACACCAACATGTTGGTCTTGTTTAGTTTCAAAAAGCAATCCCGAAGTTTACTACACAAAATAAAGATTTTCGTCACATCAAAATGTCATAGCATGTATCGAACGAATCTCGGCAGAAATCCGCCGCGGGTAAGATATCCACGTCAACCGTTAACCCGTTAACCGTTGGATCTGTCCAGCTAGCAACATCGACCGTCCGATGGTAGTCGTCGCGGGTCGCTCGCCCGTTAATCCGCCACCCGGTCACGGGAATCCTCGCGAACCCGCCTCGCGCCTGTCGCCCTCTCGAGCTCCCCCTCCTCCAGCCGCACCTACCTCCACCTGCAGTACAACCCGCCTGCCGCACCGGCCATCGACCTCGTCAGAGCGGCGCCCCTGCCACCATTCCCTTTTCCCACCGCCGCCCAAGCTGCACATCTCTCTCCTCCCGTTTGCCGCTAGCTCCACCGTGGCCTCCAGCGTTCGACCCCGCCGCACCGTTGCCGGTCTGCCCCGCCGCTCGGGCTGGCCGTGCCGTCCCTGCTCCAATCCGCCCGTCGGACCCACCATGCCACCCTCACTCCACCGCAACTCGAGACTCGGACTGGCCGCGCCACCTTCGCTTGCAGCTGCTGAGGCCACCGCTCGTCTAATCGGTGTAGCGGCTGCCTTCACCTCCACTCACGCGTCCGACGATGCCTGAACCCTGAAGGGCGTTGTGCCGCCTCGGCGAACACCTCGCCGGTCCAGATCTCGGACAGCGGCAACGGCGGCGTTACCAAAGGCCAAGAAGGCACGAGATGCGGTGAGGTCTGAGGTGAAGTGCAGGAAGTGAATCTCGTCGGCAGCACCTCCCTCTGCTGCAGCACCGCCCGTCACCATCCGCCCTCCGCTTGCCGACTCGTTGGCTGCATGTCGATGCAATGCCGGTGCGAGCAGCAGCTCCAGCCATGGCCTCCAGCGCCTCCTCCACTGCCTGCAAGCTGTTCGACAAAATGTGCAGCCCCTCCCACAGGAAACTCCACAGTCCTGTATTCCTGTTCTACGCCACAAGCTTCCACACTCAGCTGGTTGGTTTCCACAACTTAAAGCTAACCAATTCTATATTTCTATCGTCCAGGTATTTCTTTCTTAATGCATCTAATGCGCTTCTTTCTGTTGTCAGGTGATTGCAGGACTGTGGATTCTTTCTATTCTTGGGAGCTGCTGCAATTTCCTCACCTTGTCCTACATAGGTGATTGTTGTTTGTTGTTAACACTCCTTCCATTGCGTACATATTTCAGCAACGTTCACCGTAGCTTCCTTGAATTTGTATGCAATTTTTATGGTTTTATACACTGTGCCGGTCCTGTGTGAGAATGAGAAGCATGAGGACAAGGTTTGATGCTTTTGGAGAGAAGGCCATGGCTGAGCTGAAGAAGTAGCACGCCATCTTTGACGAGAAATACCTATCAAAGATTCTGAAGGGCCCGTCAAAAGACAAGAAGCAGCATTAAACGAGTAGAACCAGCGAATAATCTCTGCTTATTTGTCATCTCTGTCAATCACTGCATGTCTAGAGATCTTTGATCTTTGCCTAGAGGACGAAGTATAAGGGCACGTTTGGTTTATAGCCAATATCAGCCTTACCAAAAAATTGGTTATGCCCATGTATTTTGGCTAGCGTTTAGATTAGTACCAGCGATTGGCTCGCCCAGGCCAAGTTTGGCGCGCCCAGTTCATTTTCCGCCGATGCGCGGGCGAACCTATCTAGCTCTATTAGTTGGACTTTTAGTTGATTCATTCTCAGATCCGATAGTATTTTCTTAATAATCAAGCATGGCACTATGTACTACACTCTACAGATTCATTATTGATTTAGTTTCTTTTGCATGCTGCGTGGATTGAAAATGTAATTGATTTGCTTCATGATTAGAACTATTAGTTGTCTTTTTAGCTGATTGTTTCCCCTTTAACTCAGATGGACATGGATCAACAACAATACTATTATTACTACTACGTGTGTTACCGTCGCCTTATCCGTTCAACTTGGCCTCTCGCGATCTTGCTCAGGTGCCTCTCCGTCGCGCCGCGCCGCCGCCGCTTCGTGCGCATGCTCCGTCGCGCCGCTGCCCCCGCCTCCACCTGCTGCTCCCCGAGCCGTCGATTCGCGCCGCCGCAGCTGTTGCCTCGCGCCGCCGGTCGAGCAGAAGCGGGAGAGACTTTGCCTCACGGAAACTTGAGGACGGCCGGCAGCTGAAGTTTGGATCGAGTAGCAGGTGGCAACTGACGGTGCTTTGGAACAAGGTTTCCCCGATTCCATCACACTCCCCTACCCCTACGATTCCATCTTAATTCTATTCACAAATCTGTTATGTGCATACTTATCTAGCTCTATTAGTTGGACTTTTAGTTGATTCATTCTCAGATCCGATAGTATTTTCTTAATAATCAAGCATGGCACTATGTACTACACTCTACAGATTCATTATTGATTTAGTTTCTTTTGCATGCTGCGTGGATTGAAAATGTAATTGATTTGCTTCATGATTAGAACTATTAGTTGTCTTTTTAGCTGATTGTTTCCCCTTTAACTCAGATGGACATGGATCAACAACAATACTATTATTACTACTACGTGTGTTACACAATGTGGAGGCATAGGGCTCTAGCTGTTTTAGTTCTCATGTTAGCTCTATGGTGGAGGGACAGTGATGGTAGGAGGAGTAGGGGCCGTGGTGCAAAATATGGTCCATTGGTTGATAGGGATGTTAGTAGGACAAACACATTGGCTAGGTTGATCGATGCCTCTGATGCAACCTGCATTAAACAGCTAAGGATGTCTCGACCTGTATTCCATAAGCTTTGTGCCAGGCTCAAAGAAAGGGGGCTTTTAGTCGACACCTTTCATGTTTCAGTGGAGGAACAAGTAGCAATGTTTCTATTCATGGTGGGACAGCACCATACAAATGCATCTGTTGGGTTTTCATTTTGGCGATCTGGTGAGACAGTGAGTAGGTACTTCAATTCAGTCTTGCAAGCAATGGGGCAGCTTGCACGAGATCTCATTTATGTTAGATCGACTGACACACACACAAAGATCACTAGCAGCCCAAACAGATTCTATCCCTACTTTGAGGCCTGAGGCGCGTGAAAGCCTGAAGGAAAAAGTCCATTTTTCCTCCCTGAACTATCGGCCGAATCCGCAATTCCTCCCTGAACTCGAAAACCGTCTGCCTGACACCCTGAACTCCCGGGATTATTTTCCTCTGTACATAGGGTTGTATAGGAGCACTAGATGGAACTCATGTTAGGGCATGTGTGCCTGCTAACATGGTGGACAAATTTAGGGGGCGCAAGTCATATCCCTCTCAGAATGTGCTAGCTGTCGTTGATTTTGACCTTCGGTTCACTTACGTCCTAGCAGGGTGGGAGGGCTCTGCACATGATTCTCTTGTGCTACAAGATGCCCTCTCTCGTTCAGCAGGCTTAAAAATACCTGAAGGTACAAAGAGAAAATAATAGTTCATGTTACAAATAGCTCATACGTTAATTTGACCTTAACTCATTATAACAACTTGGCTGTAGGGAAATTTTATTTGGCTGATGCTGGGTATGCTGCAAGGCCAGGGATATTGCCTCCATATCGTGGTGTACGCTACCACCTAAATGAGTTTGCTGGATCCCGTGAACCAAATACACCTAAAGAGTTATTCAACCATCGTCATTCATCACTTAGGACAACTGTTGAACGAGCTTTTGGGACACTTAAAAATCGCTTCAAGATTCTTAGTCACAAACCGTTCATACCTCTAAAATCCCAGATTAAGGTGGTTGTTGCTTGCTGTGCTTTGCACAATTGGATTTTGGAAAATGGTCCAGATGAGTACGTTTGGGATGAGTCCACATGGTATTCCCACCTACCTAGGAGCAGTGGACGGATCCGTGATCGTGATGCTGACATACGTGAATGGGCTGCAAAGCGTGACTTAATAGCTCAGCAAATGTGGGGTGATAGAGAGCGTGAACGTAACATTGCAGCTGGTAGCACGACAGTTGTGACTAGCACAACTGATGTATGAGTATATTCCTTTGAAATGGAATGTTGATTTATGTATCTCGATTCCTGGTTGTATCAGATTTATGTATCTTATGACATTGTGATATTAATTTAACTTTCCACCTTGCTCTTTTTTTGTGTCTTTGTTATCTTTTTTTTGTTTACAAGATATATCATCACTTTCTCTAACCATTCTGATAAATGGTAATGTGTTTTTTAACCCATGACATATGTGCAGTTATGGGTAAGCAGAGGATCATTGCTAAAAGCGAGGAGGACTCTGGCTCTCGTGAAAAGTATATCACTTGGAGCGATGAGGCAACAAAGTACATGCTGGAGTGGTACATTGACATTCGGAAGGACAAGCCTGCAACTTTCAAGTTCAAGAAACAGCACCATCTTCATTGCGCAGATGCTTTAAATGCTAAATTTGTTCTTGGTGCCACTCAGAACCAAGTAGACAGACACTACAGATCATGCAAGGAGAAGTGGGGTTGGGTGCGGCGGGCTATGCAAAATAGTGGCAATGGTTTTGACTCCACATTGTGCAAGTTCACTCTTTCTGAGTCTGAGAAGGCAAACCTAAGTGTATCAGTCCCAAGCCGACGGTTCACTTGCTGCAGACCAGACCACTGTCAATGTTCCTGATGACAGTGATGACAATGACGGTATACAGGAAATTGATGGCTACAACTTCACTGCTGATACTGATGAAGATGCTGACTCTGACACCATTGCTCGTCATAGCCCTAAGACTGACCTGGATGGCAAGCCCGCAAGCAAGAAGCGTATGTGTGAGAAATCGAATTCCAAAAAAGCAGCCAAGGCCAAGGTATCTACAACTGATGTGGCAGCAAGTATTGTGATGTTGGCAGGGTCTCTTTCAAAGCCACCTCCTCCACCTCCAGTTCCCATGCAACATGTTGTGCCTGCAGACCCTTATGCTAATCTTTGGAAGAGGATAAATGATCTTACCATCACATCCAAAGACAAGCTTGTGATTGTGGACCATCTGTCTAAGCCAGATCAAGCTGTCCTGCGCAGCTACCTTAACTG
Source organism: Echinochloa crus-galli (assembly GCA_900205405.1). Taxonomy (NCBI): domain Eukaryota; kingdom Viridiplantae; phylum Streptophyta; class Magnoliopsida; order Poales; family Poaceae; genus Echinochloa; species Echinochloa crus-galli. Next base: position 188,123 of record OAMR01000380.1, read on the forward strand.
TTCTCCTGATTCAATGCTGCATGAGTGGATCATGAGTTTCTTTGAGCAAGCCGGGGGTACTGGTCCTGCTTTTTAACTTGACATAAGTTGATCAAGCTTTTGCTAACCTTTTGTATAGTGGTAGGTGAGATATGGACACCTAAGCCATATTTGGTTTATAGTAGGCAAACCTGGATGGATGGTTGTGTTAGTTGGGCAGTGTATTTTGTTTATATTAGGTAAAACATGGATGGATGAACGTGATGCCATGTAATGGAATGCTGATTTGGCTATGAACTTCACTTTTGTTTCATGGATGTGCGTTGCATATAGTAGCATATGTCCGTACAAATGTATGGATTCATAACTTTTATTTTAAATTTATTTTAAGCATATTATTGATCCAATTGTGTGTGTGGATGCTACTTAAAATTGTTAAATTATAGTCATGGTCATGCCATGTTTAATTGCACCGAAGCTTTTCTGGTATTGCTTTCTGGTATTGCAAAAAGGAGGTAACCTCACCAGTCAATCATCTTGATATCATGGAACTATAAATTGGAACCAACCCAAACACTAGCCAAAGATAGCTGCCAAATGTTGGCAATGAATTGGTTGCAAACCAAATGGAGGCCAACCCATTATACCAAATGTTTGGCAATCACGTTGGCTACAAACCAAACACTCATCTCTCACCAAATATTTGGTCACGCCCTTGATTTGGTCATGACCAAAATTTGGTAGGGCAGCTTGGGGCATAAACCAAACGTACCCTAAGCCACCAATTACAAGAGCAGAGCCCAGCGCACTGGAGAATCAAATAATTAAGCACAATGATCGATCATATTATTAATTGAGTGAAAAGTTAATTTATTGTTTACCACAAAAAGCACAGTGAGGATCTGAAGCTTGGTTCTGAGGATCCAGACTGACAGATCCCTCTTTGGAGCCAGCCCCACAACAGCCATCTGAAAGAAGCTGAGCAAGAACATCAAGGCATTTCCAGAGTAGAGTTCTGGGTACTTCTTCCCTAACTTTGTCTGGAGGATGAACCAAAAGGACCAACATGCCGCGCCAGCAAGTATGGTTACTGACCCAAGAACCCATCTATGTGCACCATGGCCCACAACCATTGCTTGGGATGGTGCAGGTGAGGATTTGTCAGTGATGGGCCTTGGTAGAGTGTAAGGATGATTGCCCATGTGAACCCTACTGCTGTGCCAATCACCTTTGCTACTAGTGATTGACGCGCGCCCAGCGCGCGGCAGACGAGAATACGAGATCATAGGCTGAATTTATGGCATAAAAATATTATACTATGAACTTGTTCATTAGGCTACAGATATAACATCACAAACGTTCACATAAAGGAAGAACATAGTACAACAATGGAGTCAAAGAGACCCTAGGATGTAGACTGCAATGTTGTAAGAAATGACACAACAAGAACCATGATTCTGTTTTGTACTGGAGAAGGAAACAATAATGTAAGAAGGCACAACCTTTGCCTACTACAAGGCAATGAGCAACCTGATTCTCCTGTCTACTGATTTTGCTCAAAAAAAAAGATCTTGTTCCAACTTGGATGAGAAATCTGAAATCAAAGGCCGAAGTTTCGAGTGACAATCCCTAGGCCCAGATTTGAGGTGGCGCACTGCTTCAAGATTATTAGAATGGAAGCAAATGTGATGTTCCTGTAGAGAAAAGGCTACCAAAGCTGTCAAAGACAATGGAACAATTCTTTCACATGCTATACCCTAGTAATCAGGATTGTATCTGCTGTCAGAATTGTATCCATAATTCATGGTGGCATTGTTTGTAGACATGGTTTGCATGGCCTCTAATTCTTTTTGTGCTGAAATGAAATGAGAGAAGCAAGTAAGTTATTTTTGAACTGAAACTATAGGATGGAATTTCTATAGGCCATGTTCAGTTGTTCAGGATTAAAAATAACTGTAGTTGAAGCATTTGGAAACATGGCGAGCAACTGAGGCATCTCCATTAGCGGCCGATGCTGTCACGGCAACTACAGCAGGTACATACAGCCAGCCGCATTTGCGCGAGTAATGTTCGCCTCGTCAGTGACCACGATGCCATACAACATATCAGGCAACAATGGAACCACCTCTTGAGATCGTTTTGGCTGAATAAATTGTAGTGGCAGAGCAGAGATAAGCAAACATAGATACAAGAAATAGTTACTGTCTTTATTATAGAAGGTGCTTGATATGTAATTCTTCATCACTAAGGACTAAATGACAGGAAGGATGGCATACTTCTTAAAGAGTGGCAATGCTTACTCATAAAATTGTTTAACCTGTCGAGAAAAAAGATAAGGAATTCTAAGTCCTCATTTAACTAACGGTGTGAAACCGTAACTAAAATTGAAATTTCTTCATGGCCCATTAGAATATAATTATAGTAAGTGACAAGATAGATGCATAAAAACTGAACTACCTCTGAATCTGTTACTGCTGACCTAAACTGACACAAGGGACATCAGAGATTCTATTTTGTTATGGGTGTAACTTTCTGAAGTCAGTTTGACTAAACAAATACTAATATAGTATAAACAAACTGAAGTTAACCAGATCATTGTGGATTAATATATTCAGTAAACAATCAAATGTATACAACATACGTGAGGCAAGGCATTGAAGCTTCCATCTTTCACCATTTGAACTAATCAATGACACAACTTAAGTTTCATGTCCTATACAAAACCAATATAATTCAGTTTGAGCCATAGAAGTGCAATATAGAAGGGACCATAATCAAAAAGAATAATGAAATGCGATAGTAGCAATAAACCTTGGCAACATTTTCTCCTCCCCAAACACTACAATATAATTACATTTTCCCTTTGTTGTCATCAAATGGCCTACAGTTTTGATAATCATAGTCTTTTTTCTTATGAGTGGCGGACAGTTTCCTTGTACAAAATGGTAATCATAGTCTTTTTTCTTATGAGTGGCGGACAGTTTCCTTGTACAAAATGGTATATTTCCCCACAGTTTTAACAATTTACCAACAACAGAAATCCCTACAAGCTCATTAGCCTACAGTTATTTTGGATACTTGACCAATTACACTAAGTACTGTTGCCCACCTGCTTGAAACTATTGGGAAATATTTCTAATCTTGCAGTGAAAGATCCAGTTCTGGCAAAGCTGAACACAATAAAAGCAATTCTTTGGAAGCCAAACACATGCTTATTCAACTGGTAGCTTGCATTGGAAGCCAAATTAAGTCAGGACACATCAACCATGAAGTGGATCCATATAAACGATTTAAACATGCTAGGAAATGTATCACTGCTTGAGAACGGTTTGCCTTAACCTGGGATTGACATATTTTCTTAAGCCTTAATTATTAGCTGCTGCAAAATCAGGAACTGAGAATGCATTGGTAGCTGCAAACTTGCCCAAAGATAATGCTTAGTTACAGAATTACTGATCATTCTTGCTCGATTACAGAACTACCCATCATGCTTTTCAGAGCAATGCACAAAAAATATGAGTGGTAAGAACCATTTTTTTTTAATCTTCCATCAGCTTGCAACCTGCGAAAAAAGCAGTATTAGTTGAGAACAGGTAGCAAGTTACTATTACAGTTACAGCTGGAAAAAAAAGTGGCAGCCAAGATATGCTAAAGGGAACTCTAGATCAAATCAGAAGGTGGAGAGACAGAGCTGAATTGCTCAGTTAGCATAAAAAAACCAAAGACAAAGAGGAAGCAGACTGCAGCGAAAGAAATTAAAGTAGGGCCTAGGGCGCCTGAGCGCTGATTCGCTCCAGCGACGCAGGTCACCACCGGAGCGCAAGAAAATGCAAAAGCTTGGTTAAATCAATCACAAAATTGAGTTTGTACTCTCACTTGCCACCGCATCAAGCTGCTATTCGGCCCAAGGGGAAATAAAACTAAATATCAGAGGTAAATCTTGCCCTTTGGTGCGCAAGAAGATGGGAGGGGTCAGGGGAGGGGAAGAAAGGAGACATTTTCCCATCGCATCAGCCTGCAGAATACCTGGATCATTGTTTTTGCTGGATCATCCGCCTGCTGCCGTGGCCACCCGCATCCCCCAACAGTTGTGGCTCAGCGCCGCCGTCGTCCTCTTCCCATGGCCCCTGCCCGGCCGCCCACGGCTTGTTACACGCTTGGAGGCAGTGACGTGAACTGTGACGTCAGCAGGATAGTAGATCGATGAGAGAAGCTGAGAACTGAGAAAAAAATGGAGATGCAGCTTACTGGATTGGGCTAGATACGTCTCCGCTCGGGCTGCGGCCGGGCGCAGCTCCACTCATGCGCCGCCGCCGCCGCCACCCGCCGTCGCCACGGCGCCCGCTTTTGCTCCCCTGCTGCCGGCTTCTCCCACGGCCCCGCCCTTCGCTTGTGCCCTCGTGCCATCGTGGCCCGGCCATCTGGCCTGCCCAGGACGCCGGAAGGAGCGACGTTTGGTCGGAAGGATATATCGACGGCGGCACGTGCGTGAAAAGGAGGCGACCGAAGTTGCGCCAGAGAGGTTTGGATTGGAACGAGGCAGCAGAAACGGTTGGGATTGGAGACGGTGGCAACTCGAGAAGGCGAGGAGAAAGAGCGGATAGACGACTGACCTTTATGTGTTGTGGCGACGGGCCACTGCGTCCACCATCGCCGCAGGAAGAAGAACCGGAGAAGATTAGACCCTTTATACACGGAGGAAGAAGAGCCGGAGATGATTAGACCGAGGAAATCTGGACTCTTCCTGACCGGCCTTCATATGTTAGATATTTTTACCATGGTATAGCTGTACCGCGTCGCGAGGCTTCTCACCTTTCAGGCGGCCGACACGTATGCACGTGAGCAGATGAAGAGCCACGGTAAAACAAGGATCGCAGGATAGAAATCGAATGGAGCCAAAAAAATTTACTGACGTGTACACATTGGTTGGCCGCCGGAGCCGTCCGGTTTCATATCAGTCAAAAATGCCGGCTCCAGACTTCACGTCCGGTTTTTCCATCCTGCATAGTATGTACGTAGTAGTTACTATGGTACATCATACTCTCATGTATATATATTGGTATACACAACTGTGCGAAGTGAAAAAACAATTAAAGCAAAGAAGTTAAGGATTACCCAAAACGAAGTGGCACAACGAAAGTGAACATTGGAGTCATGTTGATGAACTCACATGCAAATGTTGCTGCAGTGTGCAAAGGGCCAAGGTCTTTAATATTAAAAGTACAAAATATGTTGATTATCTTTATTTGCAGAGGCATTTCAAATACAACAAACCAGACATTTTGTTTCCTTACAGATCCACTACTAGATTTTTTTTTTGCGGATAACATCCAGTACTAGGTTTACAAATGCCACAAGATAATCTGTAAGCAGCAAAGAGCCAGAGCTCTTCAATATTAACCAACAGACTGATTATTTACAGATAATTATCATGAGTTTTTGCTACAGTTAGATTCATTGGCCTAGCAAAAAGTCATGCCGCGGCAAGGCCGCGCGTTGTTTCTAGTGGAGTACTAAATGTAATGAAATAAAAAAAAATAAGTGTACAGTTTTGTTGTACTCGATGAGACGAACATTTTAAGTCTAATTAATCAGTGTTTAGACAATTTTTCATAAAAATACTATAATAACGTAATGATTACAACGCGACCCCGAACTCCTAATTCCTCACCCCAATTCTCCATCCAAACGAGGCCGTTGTTACATTAGTTGCATCAATCCTCATTCCGCAAAGGAAAAAAAGAGTTAACATGAGGAAAAAAAGATGATTGAAGATGATAAAGACTCCCATCCTCAAAGAGATATCTGGAACCCCTGAAATTCACAAGGAATTTCCATCCGTGCCATCGGGATGGCCAGGACGCCAACTGTTTGCCAGCGTCTAGCCACGCGTCTGCTCCTCTGCACGTGCTTTTGCTTCTCGCCTTGTCTCTAGCTGGGATCGTCAGTGGCAAAGGGGATTGTCATGGATGGAGGATTGGAGGTACAGGCAACACCAATGCCTGATTGCTTGCCTTCGTCCTCCTTGGTCCTGCCGTCTGCGTCTTTTCAGCTTCGCCCATGGAGAGCGGAGAGCCGTCGCCCATGGAGAGCGGCGATCCGAGCTGCGCCAAGAAGGCGAGGGTGGAGGCGCCACCGGGGTTTCGAGTGAAGCAGGAAGTGCCGGAGGGGGTGGAGAAGGAGGAAGAGGAAGCAAGCGGAGGACCCGCGCCGGTGCTGGCGGTGGTTGCCGCCGCCGCCGCCGCCGCGAGGGCGGAGGTCGTGGTGAAGATCGACAGGGACATGCTCCACTGCCCGATCTGTACCCTCCCACTGAAGCCCCCCATCTTCCAGGTCTGCTCCACTACCCCCAAGATCTTGTAGAGTTGTAGCGCCCCCCAAATCCATCGCGCGTTCTTGCGTTATAATTAACGTCAAAATGGGAGAAAAAAAAACGATTTTTTTCGTTTCTGTAGTGCGCGGTCGGGCACCTGGCCTGCGGCAGCTGCCACGGCCAGCTCCCCACCAACCAGTGCCTCTCCTGCGGCGGTGGCGGCGGAGGCAGCCCCTACGCTCGCTGCCCCGCCATGGACGCCTTCGTCGCCAAGGCCGTGGTACCGTGCCCGCACCAGGCGTACGGCTGCCGGGCCTCCGTCGCCTACCACCAGGCCACCGACCACGGGGCCGCGTGCCCGCACGCGCCCTGTGCCTGCGCGGAGCCCGGCTGCGGCTTCGTCGGCCCGCCGCCGGCGCTCCTCGCCCACCTCGCCGCCGCGCCGCACTCCTGGCCCGTGGACGAGGTCCGGTACGGCGAGACGCTCCGCCTCCGCGTGCTGGAGCACCAGGCGCGGCGCCTCCTCGCCGCGGAGGACGGCGCGCTCTTCGTCCTCGCCGTGGGCGACGGCTGATGCACATGCGCTGCTGAATCAAAGCTCTCCTGTGAGTCGCCCAAGCATTTTGATTGTCGATCGACTGATCATGCGCTAGCATAATCTGTGTTTTGTTGGCAAGTGCTACAGCATTGCTATGATAAAATATCATAATCACTACATATGCTCACAGCTCACTAGCAGTTGAGCAACTCTTTTCTCTCTTGACTCCTCGGAAGGTTGATAAAAATGCAAATTCGAAAATTTGTCAGGTGTGACTGTTCCTGTTCAGGTTTCTTCACGCCTGTTCCGTTTGTTTGATAGTGGCCTGAGACAATCTATTTCTGAACAAGACTTTAGATTTCTCTCTCATTTTACAAGATTGATTTGGGTTATCGCCACGAACATAAAGAGGGTGTGGGGGTGTTTTCTGAGAAAAGGCGAAAAGTGAAGTGAAAAAGTCACATCGGATACTGTATTATTTTTTGTTTGTTTGTGGTAAACATTGTTCTATCGTGACCTAACTAGGCTTAAAAGATTCGTGTCGTGTACATCAAAACCATGCAACTAGGTTTTTTATTTACCCACGTTTAGTACTCCGTGCATGAGAAGAGAGATTTGATGTTATTTTTTAGGTGAATAGTGAGGTTTGGAGAGAGAATTTTTGAAAGTTTGATGATTTGACCGGGAACTAAACAGGGCCAAAGTTCCAATCTAGTTTACAAATCTTGTATCCATCCTTATCGGACCTTGCCATGATGCCATTGAGTAGAACTTTTTAAAAAAATAGTTTGAGTAAAACTTTAATACGAAAGCCTGCTTGGCTACTCTGCCATTAGGGGAAGCGTGATATGAAAAAGAAAAAGAAATGATCACTTCTACAATTGTGACAGAATTTATGGATGGACAGCAGCAACGTGTACTTGCAACCTAATATTGCCCTTCTGGTTATTGCTTGTGCATTATTCACTTTCTTTTGCATTGCAAAATGGGTTGCCTTGCCGGCCGTCTAAAATTTGTGGAAGAAGGTGTGCAAAATAAAAATGGCTACAGCTCGTTGAGCATCTTACTCTTTCTCCTTCGCAAAAAAAACATTTTTATTTTGACGAATTCTTTAGTGATGTGGCAATTTGGGTAAAGACAAAAAAAATTGGAATGAGCAGGAAGGATGAAGTGACATGTTATACGGCGTTA
>OAMR01000380.1:205950-243142 GCA_900205405.1 Echinochloa crus-galli
TTCTTAGTAATCTTCTGATGGAGGTTCTTAGTAATCTTCTGATGGAGGTTCTTAATCTACTGTGATATTTGCTCTACTGTGATATTTTTCTTAGGAGATGTCACTGAGCATCAAGTATATGCATTGATTTCTTAGGAGATGGGTCTGTACGATGTACTACTCCGGTGTTGCTGTTTCATGTTGCGGATGCGTGTGCACATGAGAAAGCGATGCGAGTCAAAAGCTGGCTGATTTGAAAGGCCGTGACCGTGAGCCCGTGACGCCGCGAAATCGGATGGGAGCAGCGTAGGCAGCAGCACAAGCTTCGCCGGCCGGCAAGCCGGCAAGGTGTCCGGGCGGCGCGGTGATCTGAGACTGACGAGCGGCACTAGTCCCGTGGCGCTCCTCGAGGCCGGCGTCTCCGGATCTTTTGCTTGTGCAGGTGCCCTCTGTGCGCAAGCCATGTCCCATCGGCCATCGAATCAAGAGATCTCTCGAATCAAACCACTATAGCTATAGCCAGTACTCCATACCCAGGGTGAGGGAAAGTACAGCGCGCTAGTGATGGCGAGTGTCAGCTTCCGTATTCGCGCATTGAACGATTTTAGATACGGGTGAGGATCGTCAACGGAAAATCTCAAATCTTAGACTATCTCCAACAATACAACCTAAAAATGATACCTATTTCTACCAAAAGGGTCACCTACAGTGAATGCATCACCACTCAAAAGGCCAAAAACACACTCTCCAACAGCTACCCATACACACAGCCCCCATCTGTTTCTCAAAAAAAAAATGCACAGCACCCATCCTCTCCGCCACCGCTGCTCACCGTGCCCCGCTACTCGCCGTCGACTCCTCCTCGCCGCCGCTGCTTGCCGCGCCCCACTCCCCACCGCTCCTTCCTGGCCGCAGCGCGCCGTGCTCCGCCTCGCCCCGCTCCCCGTCGCGCCCGCAGCTCTCCGCCTCGCTTCGTCATTGGCGGCGGCCATGGCGAGCTCGCTCGGCCCCGGCGGCCATGGAGGAGTTCGGCGTGGGCCAAGTAATGGGGGAGCTCGAGACGGATCCCGTCGCGGCGCTGCGGGGTGGCGCGGTGGTCCCCGGCTTCCCGCCGGTGTTCGCCGTCGGCTCGACGCGCAGCTGCAAGGCCATCTCGCCGGAGCAGCTCCTGGAGCTCGCGGAAGGGCTGGAGGCCAGCGACCAGGCCACGGAGGAGCTCGGCCCCGGCGGCCATGGCGGAGCTCGAGAGCGCGTCGCCGCCGGCGGGGCCCTTCCTCCTCGCCGCCTCTCCTGCTCTTCCCAGGTCGCCGCCGCGCACATGGATGGCTCACTCGAGCTCTGGCGACGACGGGCCCAAGGACGGCGACGCCTCCACCGGCGAGTGGCCATGGCGGGAGCAAGAGGATGGGGAGGCGAGACCGCGGAGAGAATGGGTCGAGGAGAGAGAGATGCATATTTGAGTCGCGGTGAGGTTGGAACGGAAAATGGATCCGCAGTTTGGTTCTTCTGTTGGAGGCGATTTTGATGACCTAAAAGCACTGTTGGAGACCCAAAATAGGTTTGGGTAGCGAGATGGGTGGTCTGTTGGAGATAGCCTTATGCAAATAATTTGAGTTGCTAGCATCTCAGCCCCGGCGAGATAAAAAAAACAACCGCGAATCTTCTTTAGATGGAAAAAAATTTGTAGACACATTTAATTAATAATTAAAAATATTAAATAAAATTAGTTTAAAAACTATCTTTATAAATTTAATGAGATCTTTGACCTATAATTAAAGGATGGTTACTGACTTTAATAGATTATAAATTATTTAGACTCATTAAATTCGTCACGTAGAATTAGACTACACTCATTCTTACAAAGACTTTACAAATAAATTTTATTTAATACTCACGTCCAAAATTCTCTTTAAAAAAAATTAAGATTGTGCCTCCCGAGGGGATTAATCTCGTAAGGCTGTGTTAAGTTCCAAAAAGGTAATGGCAAAATTTGACGAAAATGTCACATCGGGAGCTGTAGCACTTTTTATTTGTTTGTGTAATCATTGTCCTACCATGACCTAACTAGGCTCAAAAGTTTCGTCTTGTTGTGTACATTAAAACCATGCAACTAGTTTTTTTATTTATCTACGTTTAGTGCTTCATATATGAGGAGAGAGATTTGATGTGATATGATGCGATAGGCCGATAGGTGAATAGTGAAATTTAAAGCGAGAATTTTAGGAAGTTTCTGTGACAACACACCCAAAGTATCATGGAAAAAAATCCAGTACGCCGGGGGCGCACGCGCGCCATGGTGCGCCCCCGCGCGCGGATCGCCGCTGAATCCAAATCTGACAACGCGGCGCTCATGCACGCGACGCACGCAAGACGGACGAGTCGGCTCACGCACGCTCCAGCTCCACGGACTTGGCTCCTGGCGCTGCTTCCTCGCTCTTCTTCTGCGAGTCCCTGTCCATGGTGGAAGCCGGAGAGGGCGATGCGCAGCACGGCCGCCGCCTCGTCCACGGCCCCCCTGGAGACGTGCATCGCCGGGACGGGGGCGCCGGCCTGTTGAGAGGCACGCGGCGTTGGCCCAGACGAGGGAGAGTAGCACGTCGAAGGCGAGGGAGAGCGCCGAGTAGCCGCCGCCCAGGCCGTAGAAGAGCAGCCACGAGGAGGCGGTCGCTGCCAGCAGGCCGGCGTGGCCCCGGCGCCACAGCACCACGTCCCACACTTCAATCCAATTGCAACCCAATCCCATCCCGGATTCAATTCGCAACTCATTCGCTCATTCAATCATCTGTGCCTTTTTACAATCGTAATAATCAAGTAGCTAGATGCTGAAAGAGAGAGGAACAGTACCGAATTCTTCGACGGCGCATGTCCCGCCGGCGGCAGTTGGAGCGGCGGGATTGAAAGCAAGGAACAGCGCTATCGGAATCGAATCGAATCGAATCGATCGACACAACGGAGACGGATGATCCATGGGCTTAACTCGTCGCGGAACCTGAAAGAAGCCGAGCGGGGGAGCAGCGCCAGGAGCCGAGTCCGTGGAGCTGGAGCGTGCGCGAGCGGTGAGCCGAGTCGCCCGTCTCGCGTGCGCGAGCGCCGCATCGTCAGATTAGGATTCAGCGGCGATCCGCTGCGTACTGGATTTTTTTTCCGAGTATCATCCCCAAAGGCTACCACTTTCCCATCATCTAGGTACTGCTACTACTCGCCTTGTTTAGATGTTAGAATTGAAAGGGTGAATTTGGGAGTATGATATCACTTCGTAATTATTGCGCCACTGTAGCATTTCGTTTGTATTTGTGAAAAATTGTCCAAAAATTGATTAATTAGGCTCAAAATGTTCGTCTCGCAGAGCACAACAAAACTGTATAATTAGTTTTTGATTTCATCTACATTTAGTACTCCATGCATGTTATTGCATTTTGATGTGATGGGGAATCTTCTTTTTTATAGTAAATTTGGGAGTGAAATTTGACATCTAAACAAGGCCTCAGCGATCCCCAAAGGCTACTACTCATGGGCAGTTCCAGGTCACATCATCGAACTTCTAAAAATTCTCTCTTCAAACTCCACTATTTACCTGTCACAACAAATCTCTCTCCTCATGTATGGAGTACTAAACGTGGGTAAATAAAAAAAATTAGTTACATGTTTTTTATGTAAACATAACAAAAAATGGTACAGTGTCCGATGTGACTTTTTCAATTTATTTTTTACTTTTTTTTTTCAAGAAAAAAAACACCCCCCATCTCGTAATCTTGTGATGGAGGTTCAAGCTCGCATGACCGATCGATGCGGACGGAGACGACCAGCTCCCTGCCGCCACCCTCGTCGCACAGCATCTCCCCGGGCACCGCGAAGTAGAGCCCCTTCTCCGGCGCGACGCCGTCGCCGTCGGCCAGCGCGCCGCACGCACGCCATTAGTTGCATCTGCTAGTACAGCACTACTGCTATCCTTGCTCTTCTGTTTTCGGCTCCCCAAAAGTCACTTTGTTTCTTAATGTGGGAGGTGGCCTGCATTTGCTACTTCTCGTTCCCAAGATCATATGTGCATTCTTTTCCAATTTTTTAGGACTGACCTGGATAGCTCTGGAAATTCGTGGGAAAATTAGAGAGCTTGGCTACCTTGATCATTCGGTTACAATGTGATATCTTTATTGTTGGTACTATTTATGATCTTCATTAGGAATTGCTATTATGGATGTTATTCGTGTCAGTTTGGGCAGAGAGCCTCTGACATCTAGTTTTGGTTCATTACCAGAGATGGAGAATAAGACACGGGGGTTATGCCATTCCATGCCCCACCAATGTTGCTTGTTTCCAAAATCCAGATTGAATTGATAAGCAAGCAGTAGTGATCAAGTTAAATGGATGTTTTTTTTGTTCTGCCCCTATAAATAAGGTGGATTCATCTTCCTGTGTCCTATAATTTACAGAACATGCCCCATAAGTTGACTAGCATTTTGTTCCAAACCTTGATTGGTTCGCTATGTGGGGAAATGTCTGCATTTTGTTTCACTGTTTGTTCTCCCTAGGAGTATATATGAATTCTTACCGGAATGCTAAGACTGGCCTGGATAGCACTACAAGGATAAGTTGGAAAATGATACATTTGGCTTACCCGCGGCGAGGAGACGAGGTAGCAACCGGGCTCCGGGCAGTGGCACGGCGCGTGGCCGCACGCGGCCCGGTGCTCGTCGGCGCGGAAGTAGGGGACGGAGCCCTCGCAGCCGTACTCGGCGAAGGGGCACGGCACGTGGAGGTCGGCGAAGAAGAGGTCCAGCCCGGGGCAGTGCGCGTAGGCGGAGACGGCGCCGCCGCCGCCGCCGTCGCCGCCGCGGCCAAGGCAGGTCCGGCAGGCGCTGTCCGGGAGCTTGACGCGGCAGCGGCAGCACGCGATGTGCCCCACCGGACACTGCACGCCGGCGCCGACAACCGGAAGAAATTACTGTACGGAAATGGAAGCAAAACCACAAACACGAAGAAATCAAATCCAGGAGAGCGGGCGATGGATGCCTGCGCTGCGATGCGATCCTGACCTGGTAGATGGGAGGCTTCAGCGAGGAAGAGCACAGCAAGCAGCTGAGCCGGGTCTTGTCGACCTGGACCACCGCCGCCGGTTTCGCCGGGGTTTCAGACGGGACGGCGATTGCTTGATTTGCTTCTGAGCCTTGTGGTGCTGCTTGGACCAGTTCGTCTTGTGTTCCGTCGTGCTGGATCAGTTCGGCGCCGAAGAGCAGCGGCCCTCGCCTTGCCCTCTTGACGCTGCGCTTGGCGACGATCTCCGTCGACGCCGACGGCGGCTCGCTGGTCGGACCAGCAGCTTCTGCTTCTGCTGCCTTCATGCTGAACGAATTGCAATACGCAATGGAGAGACGGCTTCTCTAGCAGAAATGAGAAATGCAAAGAATACACAAATGATGATGATGGTTGTGGTGATCTGATTTTTGAGAGAGGATGAACTAGTTTAGTATTTTTATAGTGGCACCGCTGATGGAATTGGAAGCGGGCCGTACCAGAGATCCTGAGGGCATAGAGGGAAACAAAAAATGGATCTACCGTGTGGAGTAGGCAAATTTTGTGGAGGAACACATTTTGTGGAGTACGCAATGAATTTGCACGTGAAGGAAATTGGATTTGTGAAGTTGTGGGGAGGATGGGACTGGGAGATCGAGGTTTCAGTTCTGCGTTAAATGGAAATCCATTCGCAATGCTAGACTACGTCCAACACTCCCAACTAGCATCATACGATTCAGCTGCTGACCTGCAGACGCCATATTATCCTGTGGGTTGTGGCAGCCACTGCAAATCAACAAAAACCATCAATAACCTTCGTTCCAACTTCCAAATAAACCTTCTCTTGGATTGCTTGGGATGTGTACATGAGATTAGAATGAGAGCAGACTACGAAACACGGCGTGCGTGCATGCCAAGAACGCAAAACAAACTAGTACAAACAATCAGTTTGGATCCTGCAGATTGCAAAACGATCAGGCCACTCCTGCAGATTGCAAAACGATCAGGCCACTGGCATCCATCAAGCAGGAGGAGCTTCGCCACCCCACACGACGCATCAGCACGCCTGCGCCGGGAGCCACGAGGCCGCCGGAGCTGGGTCGGCGTTCACCTCGTCGATGCGGACCCTGAGGTGAATCATCTTGGACGACGCTCCGGTCAGCATCTGCGGCGGCACGAGCAACGTCATACCCTCCGGGACCGCGTCCCCGCCGGGCGCCTCGCAGCTCGCCACCTCCGCCTCCATCATCACGAGCCCTAGCATTTCGGCGGGCATGCCGGGCGCCGCCGGCGCCTGCGCCCAGAGCTTGCAGCCGCAGTGGACGAAGGCGGTGTCGCGGCCGCACCGGCGGCAGTGGCCCTGGCCGCCGTCGCCGCAGCAGGCGCCGCACAGGCGGTGCCCGGCCTCGCACTGCACGAGCACGACGATGAACGCCGTAGCAGCCATTTCGATTAGACATCGAATCAAAAGCGTAAAGAAGATTGATTTCTTGGCGTCTACAGTAGTTAGTAAAGTTGTAAAGTATACTACTAGTAGTATTTAGCAGTGATATCACCTTGAAGATGGGAGGCTTGAGGGGGCGGTTGCACTCGGCGACGGCGCAGTGGAGCACAAGCTTTACGGCTGGAGTGGCCTGCTCGGCGACGGCGGCTCTTGCCCTTGCGCGGGAGGCTCTTCCGCCATGGGAGACGTCGCCCTGCTCCGGTTCTTGCTTCACTACGACGGCGTGGCCCGGGCGGCTGGGGGAGGCTGACAACGCCGGCTTGCTCTTTTTGGTGGTGATGCTCCCCGGCGCCGGCGAGCGCTTGTTCCCCTGCTCCTCCTCGGGCATCTGCTCCTTTCTCCTTTGGGGGTCGCACTTGCACATTGGAGAGGACAGCTCAGGTCATGCCACTTTAAGGCCGTGGCCCGGTTTAGTTCCATGTCGCATCGTCATACTTCTAAAAATTCTCTCTCCAAACTTCACTATTCACCTATCACATCAAATCCCTCTTCATATGCATGGAGTACTAAACGTGGGTAAATAAAAAACTAGTTACATAGTTTTTCCAAACTTCACTATTCACCTATCACATCAAATCCCTCTCCATATGCATGGAGTACTAAACGTGGGTAAATAAAAAACTAGTTACATGGTTTTGATGTACACGACGAGACGAATCTTTTAAGCCTAGTAAGGTCATGGTAGGACAATGTTTACCACAAACAAACAAAGTAAACACCCCATGTTTAGATGTTGGTTGTGTTTAGTTCCTGGAAAAGTGGTGAAAAGTTGGTAGAAAAGTCACATCAGACACAATAGCATTTTTCGTTTGTTTGTGGTAAATATTGTCCTATCATGACCTAACTATGCTCAAAAGATTCGTCTCGTCATGTACATCAAAATTATGCAATTAGTTTTTTTTATTTAACTACGTTTAGTGTTCAGGATAGAGATTTGATGTGATTTGATGTGATAGGTGAATAGTGAAGTTTGGAGAGAAAGTTTTGGAACTTTCCAGGGCCGTTGGTTTTGGATGCGTGAATTTAGAGTATGATGTCACGTCGTAATCATTGCGCCAGTGTAGCATTTCGTTTGTATATACAAAAAATTGTCCAAAAATTTATTAATTAGGCTTAAAATGTTCGTCTCCCAGAGTACAACAAAACTATGTAATTAGTTTTTTATTTTATCTACATTTAGTACTCCATGCATGTTATGACATTTTGATGTGATAGGAATCTTCTTTTTCATAGTAAATTAGGGAGTAGAAATTCTGGATCTAAACAGGATCTAAGCTTTGCTCAAGACTTGCCCTAGAAGAAGAGTATTCAAGACTTCAAGGCCTTGCCAACAACCTCTCTCTCCCAAATAAAAATGGTAAGATTATGTTAAGGGCAATTACTCCCTCCGTCCTATAATATAATAAACATTTATTAACTTTCAAATATCACGTTTAACCATCTGTCTTATTTAAAAAAATTTATAAAAATATAAAACAAATAAGTCACACTTGAAGTATACCTAGTGATAAAGCAAGTCATAGTAAAATAAATAATATATTCACAAAATTTTTGAATAAGACGGGTGGTCAAATGATACACGAAAATCGAAAAATACTTATATTATGGGGACGGAGAGAGTACAAGAAAAAAAATATATGATCCCGTGACAGTGGTTCATAAGTTATTTTCACAATATCTATAAGCTATGTTTGGATTCCTAGTGTTAGTGTTAGTGGTAATTCTTTAACACCTCCAACTAACACGTAACAAACTAACACCATCTATGTTTGGATTTACGTGTTAGTTTGCATTTTTTTGGGATCCTTGAGGAGAGAGGGAAAAAAGTAGAGAGATTCTTGTGGGCCTCACCAAACTAACACCAATTACCACATTTTAAAGTGCTAAGTTTTTTGGGGTGTTAGTCCCAACTAACATCAAAGTAACACTCATGTTTGGATCCAAAGTGTTAGTTTGGTATTAGTTTGCCCCAAACTAACACTAACACATGGATCAAACACGGCCATAGGAGAAGATGGTAGAGAGAGAAAGAGTAAAAAAACAGAGAGAGAAAAGAGAGAAAAAGATACTACTACCTCTGATTCGTTTTACTTGTTTCAGACAGGAAAAAGAACTGGCCACGGGCCAAAAGTTCTGTCCGTGACGTCAAATAAGAAGATCCGGAGGTAGTAATATTTTATTTCTTATGAACAACGCATACGGTATCTTTCATAATATAAACTACTTTCATAATATTTCAGCTAGCTGGTTGGAATATTTTAGTCCATATAAATTACTTTTTAAACACATTATGGACACCCTAAATATTACTCAACATACGAATATTTCGACCCTGTGTGGCTGTGTCGAGTCCCACCCAAGGCCGTGTTTCTTTACGACCCGGCAATCTATTTTCTAAAAGAATCTTGCATGTATGAAGGTTAAATAAAGTCTATTTGCAAAACCCTTTTAATAGGTACAACTTTGCGCGAGGATTTAATGAGCCTAATTAATCTATGTTTTGCTACAGTACTGCTACAGTAATCATCCTATAATTATGCGGTCAAAAGCCTCATTAGATAGACCTCGTAAAATAGTCTAATGTTGTGAAGTTAGTTTTGTAAACTGATTTTATTTAATACATGTTTGGATAACTTTTAGTCCCATGACTAAAATTAGTCAGCTAAAAATTTTTAGTCACATCCCTGTTTGGATACCCAGACTAAAGTTAGTCTTGAGGCTAAAATTTGTTAGTAGGGGGTGGGGCAGCTAAAATTTGCTAGCCTCAAGACTAATTTTAGCCCTACTTTAGCCTCACATGTTTGAAAGCAGGGGCGGAGTCAGGATTTGAGTATGGGGATATATATAGTACTGTTTAGATCCATTGACTATTAGCGGCAATTTTTGAAATTAGCTTTGTTTGGATATTAAATTTCTTCAAACTAGCATAGACGGGAACAAAATACAAATATATTAGATGGTATATTTTTAATTAATGCTCTGTTTCTCAAAAGTAAATGAAAGGGAAAATTAGTTTTTTAAAACTGTACTGTGTATATACACAAATAATATCTAATTATTCTTAGTATACACATCTAAAGCTAAGTGAAATTAGAGAAATTTTGGGATCGATCTCGGTATCGTTATCACAACTAAAGCTAGGTATTTAATTAAACTAACCTTTTCTTATACTAGTAGCAACAACTCAGTGGAGTGATGGGCGAAAAAACAGACTAGTGATATTAATGAGGGCTTCAGGTTAAACAAATATTACAGGCTTGATAATTTAGTTAACTTGTTTCAACTTTCTTTAGCAAAATACTACTACTACGCTAGGCCGAGGGTCGTTATTAGGCTACTGTAGAGTCTTGAAGGGGTCCATGTAGGCTAATCCTAGTAATTACCTAGTGGTTAGTAGAGAACATTAAGAGGCCTCTTGCTTTGTTACTAGAAGATTACATAGGGTATTATAGGATTAGGGGAATGTTAGGGGGCGCCAGGGCCCCGAGCCCCCCCTCCCCCCTCCCTCCGCCACTGTTTGTAAGTCTAGCTCTTGCAAGAGACTAAAATTAGTCAGACTAATTTTAGTCACCCTGATTCAAATATATTCTTAATTATTGGTCAAAGGGGCTGGTAAAATATTGCCATCCCAAACAAACACGGCCCAAATCGATAAAACTTGTCGTCCAATCCTGATTTCTGAACAGGCTCTCCGTTTCAGAGGATCAATCGTACGGAGTATCAAAGAAGAAGAAATCCATGATCACGAGAGCCATCGCCTTGCCTGGATTGTTTCCCACGAAGAATTTCTTCCTGGCGGTGTTCGCTTCCCAAAAAGTGAAAGTAAAGTTTGGTAAAAATGTCACATCGAACACTGTAGCGTACTGTAGCACTTTTCGTTTGTTTGTGGTAATCATTGTCCTACCATGACCTAAGTGGGCTTAAAAGATTCGTCTCGTCGTGTACATCAAAACCATGTACTTAGTTTTTTTATTTATCCACGTTTAGTGTTCCATGTATGAGGAGAGAGATTTGATGTGATTTGATATGATATATGAATAGTAAAATTTGGAGAGAGAGTATTTCTATTTTGAAAAACAGGGCCCTTGGGACTCTGGAGCGAGCGGTGCATTCACAGTTTGGTTCTTTTGCCGGGCGGCCGACGGGCATCGTGCTACCGTCCCGTCCCGCGCGAACACTCGAGATCGCAATAGCAAATGGACTTTGCCACTTTGGTCCTGTTCGTTTGGCTTGTGGCTGGTGGCTGACGCTGGTTTTTGCTGAGAGAAAAACACTGCTAGCTGGTTGGTGGCTGGTGGCTGGCGCTAATTTTTACTGAGAGAAAAACACTGTTGGCTCGCTGGAAATAATCCAAACGAACAGGACACCTGAACTAATCATTTGGGTCCAGTAGACTGAAGAAACGATCCGGATTAGGACTAGCATCAAGCTTCGGTAGTTGACGCGGAGCTGCATCGCCGACCACGTCGATAGGTGAATCTCCTTCCTGTCCGGCCCGCTCAGCATCGGCGGCAGCACGTGCAGCGCCATCGTCCCTAGCTTCCTCGCATCAGGTCGATCGCCACTGGGTCGTGGCCTCGTGGGTCCGCCTCCATTAGCAGGCGGCGCCGCTGGCCCGGACGCACGCCACCGATACGGCCCATCAGCACGACGCCGCTTCCGCTAGGCGCGCGCGCGCACGGACAGCACGACCAGGAGGCGGCGGTCGCGACGTACGGTTCCTCCGGCCCAGACGCCGCCGCGGCTACGCGGAGCGGGAAGGGCACGCCGGAGCTCCCGTGGATTAGTGCCATGCACCTGCATCATCTCTCAACAAACAAACAAATGCTTGGGAAGGATAAACGAGACCGCCTTCTTCACGCGGCAGCAAAATTTTACCTCCGGTCCGTTTCCTTTTTTTAATTCCAAAAATGTTCACCTGCTACTCCACTTTGGATCCCCGGGGAACGCGTTCTCCCGTGCGGTTTCGCCCTTGGCTGCTGATCCTGCCGTTGCTTTTGCTGGATGCAGCTGCAACTAGAGCCGCGAAACACCACGGCCTCCGCTGTGGCTGAGCACGTGGGTCAGTGGGTGTACAGCTCCGGTCCCCGATGCGGGATGGTGGCAGGCAAATCAGGTGAGGTCGCGCCGTGGCCGTGGCGTCGCGTCCTGGGGTTGGGTGGCACACAAGCAGCGCAGCGGCTTCGTTCCAGGATCCGTGCACACAGCAGCGCAGTAGTGGTGTGTGCGCTGCGCTGCGTGCACCGTGCACGGCTGCACCAGCAGCGCCTGCACGCGCAGAGCTCGGCGACCGAACCATGCCCCCATCGCCCATCGCTCGCATACAACTCGTCCTGACCCCAATGGCTCAATGCTGATTTCCTGAATGCCCCGACCCAACCAAAGCCAGACCGAGAGACGCGGCCGTCCACAAGGGACCGGGTGAAAGCAAGCCTGCCTCACTGTCACAGCCAGCTTCAACTGGCCGCATTTTGTTACCAGCACTGCAGCACACAAATGGAAATGGTGCACCAGCACCACCAGTGGTAGACTGGTAGGTAGGTACGTATATCCTTTTGGTGCGGCGAGCACAAGCACCTACATACGCCTAGCGGCCTAGCCAAAGTATATGAATGGCAGATGCAAAAGTTGGCCTCTCCTCATGTCTGGAATCATGGCACGCCGAGGGATTTTACCACGGTAGCAAGGCAACGTTTCCAACTGAAAATTAAAAGAAGAATGTTCTACCAAACTCTAACAACAACCTTTCCTCCAGGGAAAAAGAATGCGTTTCCACTAGCCAATCCGTATCGTCCCATAAAACATAGGACTAGCCGATTCTTAAGAGTACCCGAAAGCTTGCGGTTTGGTACTACATACTCTACTTGTGCTTATGATCTGTATCACACGAAATATGTTTCCACTAGCTAATCTGTATCATCCCAATCGCTGCGACTTACTTTATGGAGACCAAAAAAACCTGCGATTTGATACTAGTACTTGCTGATCACCCTCGTCTTCGAAATGAGGGCGAATTTCGAATGTCTTGCATAAAAAATTGAACTTTGATCACTGCGACAAAAAAAAAGATCCAAAAGCCGAGCTACCGCGACATGATCGCAATAGCGTGCGACGAGGCGTCACAAATCTGAATCATACACCTATCTTAGCGAACGCAGATCGAGTTGAAGCTAACATATATATCAGCAATTTGCACGACAAATTGCTGTGGCCGGTATGCTATGCTAGTTGCAATTGTGCCGATCCAAAGGCTAGTTCATACACCAGGGCCAAAACCATGATTATCAGAGGTACTTCTAGTCTTCTTCCAGATGGATTTCTAGCATCTGAAATATCATTCCACTAGCTAATTCATAAAGACTATCATCCCAAAAGCTTGCGAATTGGTACCCACTAGTAGTGCTTACTGATCAGCTTTCAGTGATCATCTTCTTGTCTTCCATGGGAGGTTCAGGCCCCGACGAGCGATCGACGCGGACGGAGAGGAACAGCTCCCTGCTCCTCTCGCACAGCATCTCCTTGGGCACGGCGAAGTACAGCTCCTTCTCCGGCGCGACGCCGTCGCCGCCGGCCAGCGCGCTGCTCCTCACCGGCACGGTCGCGAAGAAGTACCCGCCGGCGAGGTCCGCCGCCGCGCCGGGGGGCGGGTTCGCGTAGAACGTGCACGTGAACCGCGGGAACGGCGGGGGCTTCGCCATGGCCCGGACGAGCACCACCGACACCGCCGCGCCGTCGCCCAGCGGGCCCACGGCCATCACGAACAGCGAGCTGTCCTCCCCGCGCAGCAGCTGGACCCCGACGTCAGGTGCCCCACCGGGCACTGCACGGCAACCGGAGACGACGACCATTTCTTTACAAATCGGAATTGCAGATGCAGAGATGGGGGCAGGGCAAGCAAGAGCAAGCTCACACGGAGAAATCAAGAACCCGACCTGGTAGATGGGAGGCGTAAGCGCGCAGCCGCAGAGCGAGCAGTAGAGCTTGGCCTTGTCCACCTGAACCGCCGCCGCCGCCGCAGCCGGCGGCGGCGGCTTCTCCGATGGCTCGCACGGGACGATTGCTTCTGCTCCTTGTGGTGCGGCTTCGACGAGTTCGTCGTCTTTCCCGTCGTCGTGCTTGATCAGCTGGGCACCGAACAGCAGCGGCCAGTCCCTTGCCCTCTTGCCGGTGCGCTTGACGCTCTCCGGCAGCGGCGGCGGCGGTGGCGACAGCAGCTCGCTGATCGGACTAGCCTCCCCTGATTCCATGGTCTCTCCAACTGACCGGACGCCAAAAAGATGGGGGTTTTCTAGGGGAACCGGATCCTCTGCAGTACAGCAAACTATGTAAGAGGGAGGTAAATCTTCGATCTGCCGTCGCTCAAGCATCCAACGCCTCTCTGGCTTCCTCCTTGCTTTCGCGTTCGACCGCGAAGGAAAATAGATGAAGCTGGTGATGCAAGCACCTTGCTCGCTGC
The DNA here is from genome assembly GCA_900205405.1 of Echinochloa crus-galli. Classification (NCBI taxonomy): domain Eukaryota; kingdom Viridiplantae; phylum Streptophyta; class Magnoliopsida; order Poales; family Poaceae; genus Echinochloa; species Echinochloa crus-galli. The sequence goes on from OAMR01000380.1 coordinate 219,900, forward strand.
CGGTGCCGGGTGCTGTGCACCAGCGCATCGAGAAACGAGGTACCGGCGGCGCCAATCTACCGGTCGTCAATGGTCAATCGGATAAGTCCGTCACCGTACGGCACCGACCCCTTCTTTGAGTATATGCGCAGCTGCCTGCAGCTCAACTTCTCCAAAAGCTAGCTCGTCAAGAATGGCTCCGCCTCCTGAAGCACTAGTACTGAATTTATGTATGCCAAATCTAGCGCTACCATCTCATCCCGCTCCTTGGACGAGCATGCAGATGCAGTCGAGCTGGAAGACTCCCTCCCAACACTGTCCAAGACTCTAATGCCAGTGACGGTGAAGGCAAGTTAGAACTCAGATTCAGAGTATCACCCGATGGTGTTTGTTCTGATTTCTGTTCGAAAAAGGAGATTTTAATCTGCTGTTTCATTGGATTGTAGATCATAGAATTTTTTTTTCACATGTCAATGAGCTATCGATTCTAGCTACCTGCCAACTATGAATTTGTTGTCATCTTGGCATCTTTCAAGAATTTTAAAAGGGCCTTAATCAGATTTTTCAGATGTTGAGAGTAGTTCTTTTTTTTTTAGCAAAGATGTTGAGAGGAGTTGACTGGTGGCGACTGGTGGCGAGGAGGAAGCCAAAGATGCGTTGGATGCTTAAGCGACGGCAGATCAAAGATTTACCTCCCTCTTACATAGTTTGCTCTACTCCGTCGTACCAAACCATGGCAGAGGCAAGAGGAAGTGGTTGTTCGAACTTTCTCAGCATTTTTTTTTCTTTTTGATGCTTCGTCAGGGGCAATTTTGGCTTTTACTGTCCAATATACTCCGTAAAGAAACCTTTTCTTTTGTGAGGAATGAAATTTGCACTCAAATTTGTGATGCCAGCCTGCACATAAAATGGTGATATTGTCTTTTCAACACAATATTCTTAAAAGTGATAACGGAAAATTTTGAAATACTTGAATTCACTATCACTTGGAAAACACCATTGGAATTCGAAACCTAAACTTGTACAACGAACTTTTTGGATGTGCTACAAGGAAAAAACGGTAATATCGTTTGAATTTTGATAGCAAAGGGTTTAATTAAAGAGATATTGCAAAGTGTTCAACAATGGGGCTATAAGGTGGATGACATAATAAGTACTGTGGTTCTTTCAAGTTTTTGTTATTTCAAATATTTTTAAAGATTGATTGCAAGGCATTCTTTTTTACATTTTTAAATAATGTATACTTGTAGAGCATCAAATGAATACCTACAAAATGCAGTATTTATAATGGATGACTTTTTAAGGAATTAACCTTGAATATCATATGATTCAAATTGTAGTGAATCTGGATGGGAACAATCAAATATGAAGTTCAAAAGTAATGATAAATTTCGAAGGTGAGAAATAATTGAAGTTGGATTCTTGACTCTTAGATTAATTGGAAGTACAAACCTCACTTTGAAACGTAATCATGTAATGGCAATTGCTTGCTCATTTCTAAGAACGGAAAACTACATCTGATTTTTCCCCCATACAGAGCTCACTATTTCATTTCGTAGGGTGAAACTAACCACGGTAATTTGTGGAGTAGTTGCCGAGAACGCGCACCAACAAATTCAACAATCACCGTGACGAGCAACGGTGGCAGGCTTCAGTGCTTGTTCGTGTAGCAGGTTGCAGCGCCAGCATCGATGATCCTGGGCTCTGGTCTTTAACAAATTTCTTACTGAAGTCAGTTTTTTTCGATAAATTACTTTCATCGGTTCATGTCCTCTTACCAGTTGCCACTACTCAAATCATACCAACAAATTCACCTTTAAAAAAATCATGCCAACAAATTACTCCCCAAAGTCCCACAAGAAATACAATTATGGATTTCCAGTATCAGTAGATCCTCTAATGTACTATATGACGCTCCATTTGAACCGGATGAAAAAAAATGAACACATTTTGCAACGCCATAGTCGTGAGGTTATTTACGCGGAAACTCAGTTATTTTGCTCGCTCCGGACACATTTCACATTTGCGCCCGGTTCGTTTGGATTGTTTTCAGCGAGCCAACAGTGTTTTTCTCTCAGCGAAAATCAGCACCAGCCACCAGCCACCAGCCATCAACCAGCCAGCAGTGTTTTTCTCTCAGCAAAAACCAGCGCCAGCAACCAGCCACCAGCCAAACGAACAGGCGTTGATGTCTTGTTTGGAAACGGGCAAACTTAGGCCGTGTTTAGATGTTGGTTTTGGGTGGGTGAATTTGGGAGTATGATGTCACATCGTAATCATTGCGCCACTGTAGCATTTCGTTTGTATGTGCGAAAAATTGTCTAAAAATTTATTAATTAGGCTCAAAATGTTCCTCTCGCAGAGTACAACAAAACTGTGTAATTAGTTTTTGATTTTATCTACATTTGGTATTTCATACATGTTATGACATTTTGATGTGATGTGAATCTTCTTTTTTCATAGTAAATTTGGGAGTAGAAATTCTGGATCTAAACATGGCCTAAGTGGTGTTGAGATGTTAGAAATGGGAGGTTGAATTTGGGAGTAAGATGTCACTTCGTAATCATCGCGCTACCGTAGCATTTCGTTTGTATGTGAAAAAATTGTCAAAAAATTGATTAATTAGACTCAAAATATTCGTCTCGCATAGTACAACAAAAACTGTACAATTAGTTTTTTATTTCATTTACATTCAGTACTCCGTGTATGTTATGGCATTTTGATGTGATAGAGAATCTTCTTTTTGCATAATGTATTTGGGAGTAACTTTTTGGCCTTGTTTAGATGCAAAAAGTGGAGTGCAAATTTGGTGGTTTGAGGTCACGTCGCAATCATTGTGCCACTGTAGCATTTTCGTTTGTATGTGCGAAAAATTATCTAAAAATTAATTAATTAGGCTTAAAATGTTCGTCTCGTAGAGTACAACAAAACTGTGCAATTAGTTTTTGATTTCATCTATATTTAGTACTATGTTATGACATTTTGATGTGATGGAGAATCTTCCTTTTACATGGTGAATTTGGGAGTAATTTTTTGGAACTAAACAAGGCCTTTAACAGGGCCCTTTTCAAATATCGCAGATCTTGGATTCTTTCATAGTTTCAGGTCGCATTGTAGGCGAATTTTTGGGCTTCAAATTACAGAATTGGTGACAAAATACAATTTCGCAGCCTCCCAATCAATTGCTCTGGTAGCAGGTGAAGAGCACTGCATCCACGGAAATTCTTTGAAAATGCTCGACTACCCCAAGGATCAGATTGCTCAAACATGTCCGGCTGGCACGCAGACGCAGAACAACAACAGAAATGGCAATTCCCAATAAGTTCTTACTGGATTGGATAGCAAAATACATCAATGCATTATCATTTTGTTCTCCAACACATTTTTTTTGGAGATTTTGATCATGCATAATCCAATCGTAGCGATGCTGGCGCTTTTGACATTTGCACATGCATCTGACAGCCAATGCAATCTTTCCTTCCAACTAAACTAGACTACGAAATTAAAGAAGACCCTGAATCTTAAGTAAAATCTGGCTAAGTACGAAGCTGAAGCATCAAACTTTGCGAGATGTTGCGTTAGCAGCGCGAAGCGACGCCGGAGCTGGATCAACAGCCACGTCGATGCGGACTCTAATGTTCATCTCCTTGTCCGGCCCGCGGATCATCGGCGGCGGCACGTACAGCGCCATCCCCTCCTCGGCGGCGGTCCCGCCGGGCACCGCGCAGCTCGCCACGTCCGCCTCCATCATCAGGCGCCGCCCCTTGCCGGCGGCGGGCGCCTGCGCCCAGAGCATGCACGTGAACCGCGGCCCGGCCTCGGCGGCGGCGGCCGTCCGGACGCACGACACCGCCACGGCGAAGCTGGCCGCGCCGCGCGGGCGCACGGACAGCGCGAAGAGGCGGCGCTCGTCGCCGTCCACGACCAGGAGGCGGTTCGGCACCGACGCCGCGGCGGCCACGCGGAGCGGGTGCGGCTTGCCGTAGCCCGGCAGCCTGTCCAGCGGCCAGGCGTGGTCGAAGGCGAGGTGGTCCCGGAGCCTCGGCGGCGAGGCCGTGAAGGGGCACCCGGGCACCGCGCAGTGGCAGGGCGCGTAGGGGCACGCGTACTGGTAAGCCGCCGTGGCGTGGTACGCGACGGAGCGGCCGCAGCCGTACGCCTTGAAGGGGCACGGCACGCGGGCGTCGCCGACGAGCAGGTCCAGCTCCGGGCCGCAGCGCGCGAAGGCGGCGGCGCGGCCGCACCGGCGGCAGTGGCCCTCGTCGCCGTGGCAGGCGCCGCACAGGAGGTGCCCGGCCTCGCACTGCAAGCACGGCGCAAAAGCATCAATCTTTGTTCTACTCTACCCATGGCCATGGCCATGGCAGCAAAACCCCAAACAAGACAGATTTCTTTCGCGACATCACCTTGAAGACGGGAGGCTTGAGGGGGCGGTTGCACTCGACGACGGCGCAGTGGAGCAGCCGCACCTCGACGCTGATGTCGATCCGCGGCGGCTCCATGGCCGGAGGGGCCTGCTCGGCCACCGTAGCCCCGGCGTGTGATCCTCCGCCGCCGTGGGCGAGCTCTCCCTCGACTGGCTCTTCCTTCACTCCGGTGCTGGAGACCGAGCAGCCAGGAGCGGACGGCATCTTGGTCTTCTTGCTGCTCTCGCCGCTAAGCGACAGCGAGAGCCTCCTGGGCTGCTCATCGGCCATCTCCGCCTGCATCTTCGATGGGCAAGGCAACGCGGAGAAGAGATGAACCGGTAGAGCAGAGCTTTGTGTGTGTGTGTGTGTGTTTTTTTTGCCTGGTCACACGGACGCAAATACTCCGTACACCGGTAGTAGAAAAAGAAAAGCAAAGGATCCCAGCATTTACTACTGCACAGGTAAACAAGCAACAACCTCAGGTTAATACCTCACTGAACATTCAAAAAGATTCGTATCCCCCATAGCCCATACCCTATCAGTAGTTCATCAGTTCATGCCGCGTGCCATTTGCTAGCTGTTGTTACTGATAATTACCGACTTTCAAGTGTGAACTTTACTTGCCCTTGTATTTGCTAGGAGTACTATTATTTCTGAGTGTCTCATTGTGTCATCGACATGTATCTACACGTACCTTGTCTTTTTACCGTCTATATCTACGCCAAAAAAAAACAGATATACGTACTCCCTTCACCCTACTAGGAGTGACTACTCCGTATATCTTATGTGTGCGCATTGCATTTGCATCGTGGCTGTGTTTAGTTCAAAAAAACGCAATGGAAAAATTTGACGAAAACGACACATCGGATATTGTAGCGCATTGTAGTACTTTTTGTTTGTTTGTGGTAATTGTTGTTCTACCATGATCTAATTAGACTCAAAAGATTCGTCTCGTCGTGTACATCAAAACTATGTAATTAGTTTTTTATCTACCTACGTTTAGTGTTTCATGTATTAGGAGCAGGGGCGGATCCACAGGGTGGTCAGGGTGGTCGATGGACCACCCTGTGGCCCGTCCGTCATACATACAGCATATATATCTTCTATGTAAAAAAGAGGTATTTGTATTTTATTTGAATAATTTATATTAGGATTTGATGTTATTTTACTAAATTATAATATGGTTTTATCGAATGTAAATGGTTTACGGAATAGTATAAGAAATTTGTTTGGGGCGACCACCCTATGCTCAAAAGCTGCGTCCGCCACTGATTAGGAGAGTGATTTGATGTGATTTTGGGAAGTAGCAAGAGTTGTACATGCAATCGGTATGTGCACATCCATTTGCCTGCAATCGGTACATGCACGTCTCACCGTATTTCCCGGATGGCCGGTCAACAAGAGCCAGGCTTGACAGACAGGTGCTTTCCGCCATCCTCCCTCCCCGTGTCAGGTCTGCGCCTGCTCCTCTCCTTTTTCTCCTCTGCCACACGGAAGCTACGCAGCGCCATCGTAGCAGTGCGCGGCTCCTTCCACCGCACACCATTCGGCCGGCACGGGAGACGAAGCAGCCGCGGCCGCCGTCGATGGGGACCGACGCGTCCGGCGGCGAGGCGGCGAAGGTGGAGCCGCCGCAGCTTTCGAGGCCCCTTTCGGTCAACCATGGAAGGCAAGAAAGCAAGCCCCGCGAAGCAGGAGTGGTCGTCTCGTTCGGAGCCCGGCCGGCGGCGCCGCCGCCGCGCCCGAGGAAGCTGACGACGGTGCTGGTGGTGGACAAGGCCCGGCTCTGCTGCTCGCTGTGCTCCCTCGCCCTCAAGCGCCCCATCTACCAGGTCAGGAACACCACGACGCAATACCCTAGTACTAGTACTAGTAGCTCTCATCTCCCCTTCCTCAAAACTTTGATTTTTACTTGACGCTGTTCGATTCGATCGGCGGCGAGCAGTGCGCGACGGGGCACCTGGCGTGCGGCGGCTGCCGCGTGAAGCTGTCCAGCGCCTCCGCGTCCCGGCGGCGGGGCCGGACCGCCTCCTGGTCGTGGCGGAGGAGGAGGACGACGGCGACGACAAGGACGACGGCGCGGAGCCCCCCGCCGTGTTCGTGCTGTCCGTGCGCGCGCGCGGCGAGGCCGCCGCCGTGTCGGTGGCGTGCGTGAGGGCGAACGCCAGGGCGGGGCCGCAGTACAAGTGCGTGCTCTGGGCGAAGGCCCCCTCGCGGCGGGGCGCGCCGGCCGCCGCCTGTGCATGGAGGCCGATGTGCCGAGCTGCGCGCAGCCCGGCGAGGCCGCCGTCGAGGACGGGATGTGGCTCGGCGTGTCGCCGGTGATGCTGCTCGGGGCGTCCAGGGAGATCCACCTCGGCGTGCTCATCGACAAGCTCTGATCATCCAGCCCCCCGGAGCGCTCCGACCATCTGCACTGCCGCCGCCGTGATCGGGAGAGGAATAATTCGTCTCCGTTCAGTTGCAGGATTAGATCGTAGGTTTCTAGGAAATCCGTGGATGCCGCTGATGAGATTGTGGTTCGACTATGAAGTAGTAGTAGTAGTACTGTAGTATCTCGAAACAAAGAACTGAAATTTTACCCAGATATTTACCGGTTTCTGTGGATTTAATACGTATTTCGGTATGACGCATTTTGTTTATACTTGGTATGATGCATTGATGCACCCATAAATGTTCATATAGTTTCGTTTTTTTGTGATTTTGCAGTAGGCAACCAGAAAATTTCATCTAGTTCTTCAGGAAAATGATATAAACATATCATATGTTGATGTTCAGAAAGCATTCAAAATTTAGCTAATCTGGAACAGATGAAACTGGTTCTAGCGTTGGTTAGTACTAGTACTCCCTCCATACTCATATTAGATGATGTTTAGGACAAGATTGTGCATACCAAGAAGTCACTAAATATGGTGTATTTTTCCCTGTTTATCCTTATTAAATGTAGCTGCGGTTATTTCTAGACAACAACCCAGCGTAGTGCAAGTGGTTAGTGCATTGAGCCTTGTGTCTTGAGGTCTCAAGATCTAACTCGCGCTTGGGGACACCAGACGGACGCTGGCTGGCGCTCGTTTTTTTGGGCTCGCGCTTGTTTTTTTTGGCTCGCGGCACGGCAGCATTTTGGCTCGCGGCGGCGCGTCGTCGAGCTCCGGCGCGTCGAGCTCATCTGCGATGCCGAGCTCTGGCGCGTCGTTGAGCACCGGCGCGACGAGCTCCATGACGTGAGATGCAGCTCGGAAAGACGATGTGGGAGTAGGCAAGTTGCTGAGAATGGGAGGCAAGGCGTTCTGGGAAAGAGGCGAGGCCTTCTGGGAAAGAGGCGATGTGCATTATTAAGAAGGAAAATAGTGGACGGGAACCGAGAGGACTTATGGGAAACGAGGCGTAATTAAGAAGGATAACTCGTCCAAAATAGCTTCGTGTGAGTAAAACGGCCTCCTTTCTGAGTTACGCATGAATCACTAGAACGGCCTCCTTTGTGAGTATGGAGGGAGTATAGTTGAAGCAGGGAACCTAGATAAAGCTAGAGCACAATATACCGTGTTGCCGTGTTGGTCATTACCAGTTTTCTTCGGCTACTACTAATGTCTTGGATCTTAGATGAAGAGAACATACTGTTTTAATAATCAATAGGTTTGAAAATTAGCAATAACTGAATTTTCCTTATTTAGACTACATAAGTACGTACCTGATGCCCGTTGTTGTGCTCTCTGCGTGCCATTTTTTTTTTGAAATCTCTGCATGCCATTTCTATGGGTACTGTCAACAGGACAACCAAACAAACAGGGGGTTCTATGAGATGGTGGATGATGGGCTGGGCTTTCTGTTAGAGTCTACTGTTAGTGGCCCAATTGTCCGTCTCCGCGGGATTGGGCCTTCCACGTTTTCTTTTTGTCAAACAAAAAGTCTCCAAAATGATACAAAGCGTCCACCAGGCACCAGGGCCACACTAGTTTTATGCTACACGAGAAATAATAAGCTAAAACGAAGAAGATATCGACCAAATTACCAAACGGTCACTGCATCACAAACCGCTAAGACCTTTTTTTATGAAACATGAGGGGAAACCCCTACTGATTAATATATATAAGGAAAGTCAAACTGTTTAATACAAAGCACACCTCACAACCTCACGAGACAAAGAAAGTCTCAAAGAAAATGAAGAAAGCAGTCAGATCGAGTCTATCTATAACAACATAGAAGATCTAATCATGTCTTTTGCCCTCAACGAAGCGAGGGTAAATTCTTTTCTAAACCTTGATTTTACTGACTGCAGGGCTGGAAAAAACCCACTGAAGATTAGATCATTCCGTGCCATCCATATGCACCATGCCATCAGGATGACCGTACTTTTTGCTTTTAGGCCCTTTGAACGGAAAAATATCACGTTTAGACCCCTTTTGAAACAAAATCCATGTTTGAACCCCAGAGCTCGGAGCCATGAATCATGGCTCCGAGCTTACACGTCTCGGCGCCATGAGTCATGGCGCCGAGGTGCCGGCAGGGCAAAAGAAGGTGGCAGAGGAGGCTAAGTCCTCACCTCGGCGCCATGATTTATGGCGCCGAGACGTGTAAGCTCGGAGCCATGATTCATGGCTCCGAGCTCTGGGAAGAAGGTGGCAGAGGAGGCTAAGTCCTCACCTCGGCGCCATGATTTATGGCGCCGAGACGTGTAAGCTCGGAGCCATGATTCATGGCGCCGAGCTTTAGGGTCCAAACGTGGGTTTCTTTTCAAAAGGAGTCTAGACGTGATATTTTTTCGCTCAAAGGGCTTAAAAGTAAAAAGTACGGTCAGGATGATTGCATCCATGAAGAACTGCACATTCAACTGATTTTTGAATGAAGCAAAGATCTCATATGCATCAGCACTTGGGACGTGCAAAGCTAGGGAATTCCAGCAGGCTTGCGAGAAGGGGCAGCCAAAGAACAGATGATACGTAGTCTTTTCCTGATGATCAATGCAAAACACACAATCATAAGACTCTAGCTCCATGTTCTTCCTCCTCAATAAATTCCTTGTACTCAATCTATCTTGTAGCAGCAACCAAAAGAAAACTTTGTGTTTGTGCTGCACATTGGCTGTGCTTAGTTCCCCGTCACATCATCAAAATTCCCAAAATTCTCTCTCTAAACATCACTATCCACCTATCACATCAAATCTCTCTCCTCATGCATGGAACACTAAACACAGGTAAATAAAAAACTAATTGCATGGTTTTGATGTACACGACGAGACGAATCTTTTGAGCCTAGTTAGGTCTTGATAGGACAATGTTTACCACAAACAAACGAAAGGTGCTACAGTACGCTACAGTGTCCGATGTGACATTTTCTCCAAACTTTCTCCTACACTTTTTGGAACTGAACACAACCATTAGCTTTCCATAGCCAATTGAACACTGGGTGTGTCATTCTTTGTCCAATGAGGTGCTTGTAAGCTTTTTTTAATGAAAAGATGTTAGATCCCCAAAGGTATGTCCACCTATCATTTTCTTCGGAATCAGGAAGGCTCTGCAAACTATCTGCCAATTGTATGAGCTGTTGAAATGCTTCATCTGTCATTGGAAGATGGAAAAGCTGATTTAGGTCTGTCTCAATTCGAGCCCTGTATACTGTAATGTTTTGAGCTTTGGCAAACGAGAATAACTCAGGGTATGCTTGGCTTGGAACTATCCCTTTCCAAAGATCATGCCATAGATAGCATGAAGATCCAGTGCTGACACCTGGCATGGCAATGCCCTTAAATATTGTGACGAGTTTAAGCATATCTTTCCACCAGAAGGATCCCACCCTCCTTTCTCCTGGTAATGATCCATTATTATAGTAGCAGTTCCAGAGTAACTGTACCCATGGCAAATCTGCTCTATTGTAGAACTTGTGCAAGTTTTTCAGCAGCAAAGCCTTATTCTGTGTTTCCAACATGATTACGCCCAACCCACCTTCAGATTTTGGCAAACAGACCAATTCCCAGGCAGCTTTAGGTGGTTTTCTGGCATTGCCCTCCATAAACAATGTTTTCTGTATTTGTCCACCTGCTTTATGACAGTTTTGTGCATTTTGAAGGTACAAAGGCAGAAAGTGGGTAAAACACTAAGCACTGAATTTGTCAATTGAAGTTTCCCTGCTTGTGACAGATATATTGATGAGCTTACTAGTCTTCTTTCACATCTTGAAATTAATGGCATAAACTCCTGGATTTTTGGTTTTGTTGTGCCCAGGGGTAACCCCAAATAAGTAAAGGGAAAAGAGCCTTCTGTGCAGCCAAAGGTCTGTGCCAGGTTTGTGTGTCTCTCTTCTGATAAATTTAAAGGTACCATCATTGATTTGGAATAGTTTACTTTCAGGCCAGTTGCACTGGCAAAAGCTTGGAGCATGGCTTTTAAGAAAACCAGCTGCCTTGAACAGCCTTCCATAATGATCAATGTGTCATCAGCATACTGGAGTATTGGGAAGTCCTGACTATGGGGAAGAGGCACTAGCAAGTTTAACAAGTTCATTTCCCTAGCTTTGTTTAACAAAGATTGGAGCAGATCAGCTGCCAATACAAAGAGGAGAGGTGACAGTGGGTCTCCTTGTCTTACTCCTCTCCTACAATGAAAAGTCTTCCCTGGTATTCCATTTAACAACACAGATGAAGTTCCAGATACTAGAATGCTTTGAACCCAATTGAGCCAGGTGGTAGTAAACCCTTTTGCTGCCATAACATCCAAGATCAAACCATGTTCCACTTTATCAAAAGCCTTTTCAAAGTCCAGTTTTAGAACAATTAGTTCCTTCTTTGTCTATTTACACAGGTGGATATATTCAAATGTCCAAGCCAGACAGTCTTGAATTGATCTGTTCTTAATGAATCCATACTGATTAGTGTGTACTAGTTGTAGGATCACTGTCTGGAGTCTGTTTGCTAATAACTTTGTAATAATCTTTATTGATATATTCAGCAAGGAGATTGGTCTGAAGTCAGATGCAGCCTGGGGATTGTCAATCTTTGGTATGAGAGTGATGTGTGATCCATTTATGCTCCTGACACATGTTTCTCCACTTTGAAATGCTAGGCATAAGTTGTAGAAATCCCCTTTGACAATGTGCCAACACTTTTTCACAAAGTCTGTGTTAAAGCCATCAGGCCCTGGAGATTTATCAGATGGCAGAGATTGTACCACTTTGTCTATTTCTTCAGTAGAGAATGGTTCTGTCAACCATTCTAGATTATCATTTCTGTGTAGGATTTGTTCCAAGTTAAAAATCCTCTCAGCCCCAATAGACTGTCCAAGCCTTTCCTTGAAAGTTTCCCACAGAATGTGTGCTTTAGCAGCATGTGCGTTCTGCATTTGTCCTTGTGAGTCCTTGAGGGATGAGATTGTGTTTCTTCTGAGTTTAGTAGAAGCATTGGCATGAAAGAATTTTGTGCACTCATCCCCGAATTTGACCCATTTGATTGTCCCCCTTTGTTTCCAGTAATTTTTCTGCTGTAGTAACAAGGATTCTAATTTTCCAGCTAGAATTCCTTTAAAGTTCCACTCCTCCACAGACAAATCTCTAAGCTCTTGAAGTATCATCTCCAAGAAGAAAATTATTATCTTGACATGTTCGATATTCTCTTTAAGACTGGAAACATGCTTCCCCCAGGCTTTTAGGACTCTACTAGGATTTTTAAATTTGGCTGTAATGATCTTTGCTGCATCCTCTTGCTGAGTTTGAAGAGTCCATCCATGCTGCACTATTTGTAGAAAGTGCTCATGTTCCATCCAGTGGTTCTCAAATCTGAAGCCTCTTCCCTTCGGTATATCAGTAGAGACATGGACAACAATTGGCACATGATCAGAGGGTTCCATTATCAGTGGCCATGCAGTGGTCTGGGGGTAACTGAGCATCCAGGAGTTGGATGTGAAGGCCCAATCTAGCTTCTCTAAGAGGGGTGAGTCTTGTTTATTGGACCAAGTGAATGATCTACCTTGTAGTGGAATTTCTGTCCATCCTTGTGCACTTATAGCCTCATTAAACCATAGCATCTCTTGTATGTCACCACCTGCCTTATTTCTATTTTCTGCACTTCTAAGCAAATTGAAATCACCAAGCACTAGCCAATCTATATCCTCTGGCATTTGAATATTCTTTAGCCAAGTTGTGAAATCAAATTTTCTGTCATGTGCACAGGGGCCATAGATGTTTGTGATTACCAACTCTGCATCATTAAACTTGGAATGTAATTCAACGGACAGAGAGAATTCATTAGTGTACGCTAGAGAACCTTCAAAGCTGCTAGACTTCCATATCGTGATAATCCGCCCTGATGCTCCTATCGATGGTAAATACTCAAACTTATCGAACTGGGGTGGGCAAAATTTTCTGATGAATTGGGTGTCAAAGTGTTCTTTTTTTGTTTCTTGCAAACAAATCACCTCACAAGCACTTTCTCTAATTTTATCTTTGATTGCATCCCATTTTCTCTCTGAATTGAGGCCTCTAACATTCCAACAAAGAATCTTCCACGTTCTCATAATACTGCTATGATCCATAAAAAACTGGGAATTAAACCAAGTCTTACCAACCATGCATAACATGGTTGTATAAAGAACAATTTGCCAACACAAGGCATAAGCAACCAAAATAAACACTCCAGGTTTAAAAGTTTAGGCCAGAACTGATAATCTGAAACAAAAGATGGCCTAGCAACACTAAAGGAAATGACCATAAAAGGAAATCTTTCACTGTCCACCATTCTTGGGCTTCTTCTTCTTGCTTGGGCTTGCATTGTCATTATTTGAATCATTCTTCTTTTCCTTCTTCTTCATCTGTTTTCTCTCCACAGGAGCAGGGACAGATTTGGTTTTTTTCTTCTTCAAAGCTTGTTCTGTTAATTTATCTGCATCCACCTTGCAAAAAGAGGTACCCAGATTGCGAATGACCGAAGGAGTCAGGGTCGAGGGGTTCATGCTACACCCAAAGCAGTCACTATCTTTACAATTTGAGCTTTTGAATCCCTTAGACTGTTTCTACTTTCTGACACTTCTTCTAACATCACTATCTTTGATGCCTTCCTCCACTTGGCCTGCTAGAGCTTGAGAGAGAAGAGTCTTGGCCCAGGGACAGGAGAGGCTAACACTTTGGCATGAAGCTTTTCTGGTGGCGTGGGTGGAGACTGAAGTTCAGACATGGGCCTCTTCCCTTTCCTGTCTACTGTTGGTGTCTTTGCACCCTTTGGAGCTTCTATGTCTGGGCTTTTATTAAACTCCATCTGGCTTACAGACTCAGACCATTCAGAAAGGTGTTCAAGCTTCTTGTGACACACTTGTGATTCTGTTTCAGGGCAACTCTCAGGCAGCCTAAACTGTATATTATGATCAATCTGACTGAAAGAGGCAAGGGAAGATGAAGCTAAGAACTTTTTTGCCCAGCCAAAACCTTCAGGGTGTAGAAGCATATGTGTGAAGAAGTCTGCCCAAACCACAGGCACTTCTACAATCCTATCTCCAGAATGTGGAGCCAAATATTGTTTCCACAAATTGGCAGCTTCAGAACTTTGTGTGGGGCTGAAAGTGCTTTTGGCTCCCTGTCTCATCATGAATACTGGGTCTGCATGGAGCTCTGGCATTTGAACAAACCCCAGCTGGAGGTCCATTTGATCATGTTGATCCTGATCAAGCCCAGCATTTTCCTGACCTTGGTTAGCATTGAATTCCTCAAGTTCCTCTACCGGGAAGTTATCCATCTGTTCATTTTCTTGAATTTCTATGTCAGGTAGGAATTGGATTGGAACACCATTCTCCATGGGCAACAAAGGCCCCAACTGATTTAAAATTTGAGCTGGGTTTTCCTCAGGTCCCATATTTACTGAGCCATCTGAATCTGCCTCAATCACATTACCATTACCAGAGTGTTCATCAGCCACTTCCATGTCAAAACCCTGTGCTAGCTCTTCAATTCCTCCCAGATCATTAGCCTCTGCAGCAGGAGGTAAATTTAGGTTGAGGCTATTGTCAGCATCAAAAGGCTGGATGAGGTCATTGAGCTCTATGAAAGCTTCACCAGCTCCCTGAACCTGGTTGACAGGTTGATGGGCCTGATTTGCATTGACATCAGCTTGCTGGACTAATGGGCCTTCTGGCCAGAGGCCCCAATTTCCCTCACCTCCATCATTTTGGTTTTCTTCTGGTACAGCTTGAGGCCCGTTTCCAGGTTGGCCAAAACCAAAAAAATCAAAAAGTTCAGGCTGTACATCCTCTGGCCCTGGTGGTTGCTGCTCATCTTCAGGCTGACCCCCCCAGCATTCTAGCTTGAATAATTTCGGTTTGGATTGTCCAAGATTCACCCTCAAAAGCTGGGCCATTTGATCCAACTACAAACCAGGGAATTTCTTCAAGAGCTACCACTCTGGCTTTCACTAGTACCCTGGCTAGATGGTGTGGATCCTCTTCCCAAGCTATCAGCTGGCCATGATCCCCCAAGACCTTGGTGATATGATGATCAGACCAATAGTCTACATTGAAACCTAGGAACATCAACCAAACCTCATAATTGAGCTGAACAAACTTATTATTCCTGCCTTTGTCATGTTCCACAAAGGAGATGTTATAGTTTCCAAACTGATGGGGATTGTTATGAATGAGTTGATCTCTATCATGAAACATGTTGAGCCTGACATAAGCTTGGCCTAGAGGGCAAGGCTGGATTGAGCGATAAGCAATGCGCATGTGTAGTCTCAGGAACTCATCAAGAAGATTGCGGATTCCAGTGAAGGATACCTGTTGTTGTGGCAGGGGCTCAATCGTCGCTATGGCCAGGTCAAAGTTCCTCTTTGCTGCCGGCCCGAAGAAAACCCTTGACATTGGCTTTCTTCCCGGCACCATTACTCGATTGAAACCACGCGGGATGAAGGGAGTGGGGTCAACAAGCTGGTAAGCCATCTCCCCGGACACAGCTTGATGATCGGCCGGCGAAGGTGACACTGTAGCAAACGCCGGCGGAATGCACTGCGCCGAGTCTGGTTGCAAGGAGGCGGTGTGCAAATGCGAGAGATTCACGGTGCGGCCTTCTCCTCTACAGACTGAAACTGGATTAGCAGAATCGTACCTTCCAAGTTGAAGCACTGTGCTAATCGGCAAGCTTGCCGGAGACGAAGGGGAAAAGAAGGAAGGCTCAGGCACCTTCCATCTAATTGAAGACGAAGGAGCATTCTTTCCATTTTCTAGAAACACTGCCGCAAAATCTCCCCACGAAAGGAAAATTGGGGGGGTCCACTGGAACCTTCCCCACCCGTCATAGGCATAGCCTTCTTGAACCAGACTCCAAAATCCTCGTTCTCCCAACCATTAGGACTAGAAAAGGAAGTATTTATCTTGTCCAAAGAAAGTCTCGGGAATCGAGGCGGAAAGGCACATGTGTCTGCAATATGTCCCAGTCGGAAGCATGAGTTGCAGCGTATCCAATTTGTGCAGGTAGACCTTAAGTGCTTGTTGGAAAGGCAACGAGAGCTAGAAGTTCGGCCCACATTGGCAGCCCGCTTTCCCAAAGGCCAAGCATTGGCACCCGTCAGCTGCGGCCCAAGTCCAGATTTGATGGGCTTTTTAGCAAAATGAGCAGCGGTATTATTGCCCACATTAAACCCCGGCACCCGGCCTTGCCGATTTGAATTTGAATGAGGCGCCTTTGATGCCGTTTGATCATAATGCCTAGGGCGATGAACACGCAGAGCAGAATCATGCACATATTTGAAATTCAATCTAGAGAACACCGATTTTGCAGATGCACCAGTTGGGCCAGAAGGATAACTGACTGTTTTAACCACTTCTGCAAAGGATTTCTTAGCCTTTTTGGTTTGAACTGGAGTCCAAGCATATACTGGCCCTTGATCAGCTGTTTTGGCATAGCTCGAGACAAACCAGCATCATTTCAGAGATGAAAGAAAACTTTGAAGTGAATGTCAGACACAGACCCCAACTTGTAAATTTCAAGACCAACATTGCGGCCAGAAACCGAGAACTTAAAAATTCTTTCTTCCAATTCAACAATCGCAAATGAATCTAATCTGCCCCCCCAAAGTTGCTTGGAAGATCAGACCCACCACAGAAGCATCAAGACGGAAACGAGAACGGCTGAAAGAAGCAAGCATCCAGAACGACGAAGCATCATCCGGCGCAGAGGAAGTGACGGGCAAACCCCACAGATCTCGTACCTTTGCCATCAAGGAAATGCCTCGAGAGGGATCAAGAGAGGCAGGATCCATCGCTAGGAACCCTCCAACCGGAGAGGAGGTCATGGACGTTACCGTGGAGATCGCCGGCAGGAGACGGCGGCGTGCGCCGGGACCGGGGTGGTCACCGGCGCGTTGTAGCGGCGGGGGCGCTATCTCTCATCTCTTCGTACTTGCCTTTGTCTGACTATCCATATTGGTTTATCTCTTGTTATTATACTTACACCACAGCACAGCTTAGCCTCGCCTTGAATATTCTTGCAAGATGGTTGGATCGACTTGCATGTTGCTGCACCATCATCAGACGATGGGTGGTACCTAGCTGATGAGTGATGACCAATTAGAAGTGGCAGCAAGCGGTTCATTGATCCATGGGACTGTATGACCTTCAGCGCTGATTGATTCACTAACGAGGTTAGCCACTTGGATCGTCCCAGACTTGCAGTTGCTCAACCGTTTCACGGGATCACAAAAAGGAGTCCATGACCCATGAGCGGTGGCCGCGGCGGCTCATGAACCACCGCAGGAGCCGTGCAGGCTGGCCGGCAGGGTCAGCGCTCGGAGGTCGCGGAGGCACTGGGGAGAGACGAGAGAGGACGGTCGACAGGATGCTGCCTGCAGGACAGGCCTGCAGACCTCCTTTCTGCTCGCTGTCCCCGAGACGCACCCTTTCCGTGAAAGATTTGCTCAGAGATCCAGGATTGAAGAGCCCTCCCCTCCGTGATCCCGTTGGCCCTTTCCCAACCGAGCCAAAACCAAAACCGAACCTTGCCAGGCTGCCATAGTTCCATGCCATGCAGCAAGTCCTTCTTCACCACGCCGGACAAATCGCCTCGTCTCGTCTCGCCTGGCTCTCTCTCCCTCTCCGGGTGAACGTGATGGTCCGATGGCCTCAGTTATGCAGCAGTGCCGGCGTCAGGAGGATGAGCCCGGCGCCTCTTCATCGGTCAGTATCGTATCGGTGGTATGGTATGGACGGCCAGCCCTGCAGTAATTGGCTCGTCAGAGCCCGTTCGGCGCATCGGGAGCAAACGCCACCTCTACCACCCTACCGCTACGGGCTTCCACCGGCCTAACACCCACGTCAAATCCTCATCGCTACAGTACTCCTCTTCACCCACCCTGCCGGCTGCCGCTCTACCTCTACCCTCTCGCCCGGCGTCGTCTCTTCCTGCCACGGCACCTATAAAACCCTTTCCACCGCACTGTTAGTTCATCCTCCTTGCTACGTTGCTTGCGGTTAGCCTCTGATCAAGGTGACCGACCGGCAATGGAGAAACGGGGCATGGACAGGTCCACGGTGGCCAATGGCGCCGCCGCCACGCCGAAGAAGGCGAGGACCGTGCTCCGGAGCGGCGAGGATTCTCTGACTTGATGAAGGCAAGTCACAACTGACTTTCCCCCTCCCGGATGCCACCCATTACCCATCCAACGGCTGCAGCATCTATTAACTTTTCTCAATGCAAATAAATTTAGTCTAGCTACAGCCCAAATAAGGCCCAATTCAAGTAAGTAAATAAACAGCCGGCTCAATATAAAACTATATTTTCATTTAAATATTTGAACAGTTCTGTGCTCCAAATAGCCAAAAATAATATGGACTAAAACACATCTTATTGGGATACATGTGCTCAGCGATCTAACCCAAAACAACGAAACAGAGTTACACGTGGCAGCAGCTATTAAATTAGGGCCATAAAAAAATCTTGAATATACATATAATATCAATTTCACATGAACCTGTACAAACAAAGAAAAAGTTAAACTTAAAACAGAGCAATATTTAAACTAGTTTGATGTAAAAATGAGTGATACAGAAAGTTTGAAACTGCTATCATTAAATTTGTGCGGTACTGGAGATTATTCTGATTTTTTTTGGAGCTTATAGCTGTTTAAAATATTTATGTGAAATGCCATATATTGAGAAATACGTATCTCTTTTAGCAGTTGTTTATTGAGTTCTTTCAAACTGGGCCATATTTGGGCTGATAACTATAGTTGGGCCAAGTATATTTGCATTGAGAAAAGCTAGTAGATATAGGAGCCGTTGGATGGGTAATGGGTGGCATCCGGATGGAGGAAAGTCAGCTGTGACTTGCCTTCACCAAGTCAGAGAATCCACGCCGCTCACATAGGCCACTCACATAGGCCACGGCTGCCTATGTGAGTGCATGGCCTGCTTCATCAGGCAATCACCATTCCATAGACTGCAAATTCTAGTCCGAACACTTCAGCACAACTATAGGGTATGCGCTGCATAATGAGTCAGATCGCACAATTTATAATGAAAAGAATGCTCACATTATCAATTATTAGAACAATCATTTTTCAAGCAGAAACCTTTTCACTGGAAATTGGCGATTAGAGTGTATGTATGTATGTATGTATCTATATATATATATACTCCCTCCATACTCATATTAGATGATGTTTAGGACAGCGACACGGTCTCCAAAGCATAACTTTGACTACTATTTTGTATAAAAAATATTTATTAAAAAGTTATAGATGTATCCTTTTATGAAAGTAATTTTCAAGACAAATCTATTAATATGATTTTTACATTTCTAAACTCAACGATTTAAAAGTTATTTATGATTTATATTCCCAAGGTTTGACCCAAACCTTGTCCTAAACATCATCTAATATGAGTATGGAGGGAATATGTATGTTTCGTTTCAGCTTTTGATGAGGTCATGCCTCAGCACGAGGCAGCACCACGGTGCTCGATCATGCCGACCTTGCTGCTGCAGGAGCGCCTCGCTGACGGGTTGGTAGATTTGGCTCCTGTGAACGGCGACTTCCTCGAGCTGGTCAGCAGCCATGGACGGTTCAGGAGAGTGGAACGAGCCTAGCCGGAGGCGCGGTTACAAACATACAGGTTGTGTCTTTCTGCAACACGGACATCATCGCCAGGTAAGGGCTCGTTCGGTTCGGCCTGGAACGGCCCGGGACGCGGCCCGTTCCGGCCGGATTGGTCTGGCCTTGTTTTGAAGTCGGACCAGACCTGGAATCGTCATTCGGTTGGGTCGGGCTGGAACGAAAACGGCCCAGGAACTGGCCATTCCCCCAGGAAGAGATCCACGTCGCGTGCGAGAGAAGGCGGAGGCGGCGGTGCGGCGACGTCTTTCTCCAGTCGACGTCCTCCGATGTTCTACTTCTCCCCGGTAAGGCGCCGCCCATCCTTCCCCCTCCTCTTCTCTTGGCTGTCGCAGTATCACAGTTCTTGGCTAGAGCAAGCCTCTGACCAGCACTACCGGAATAGTCTCTTCGCCATGTGCCGGCGGCACATGGCAAAGACCATATTACACACGGCAAAAACTTTGCCGTGTGTCGCCCACGGCAAAACGCACACGGCAAACGAATTTTTGACCAAGGTCAGATCCGTTGGAAAGAGCACGAGTTAAGCTTTCCAGATTGTACAAAAACAGTTGAATCGGACACCAAATACGAGATATATGACTGTTTCTTCTTCTGCTTAATTTGGGGATTCGTGGAAACAAAAGACAGCGGAAATGTGAGAGGTTCTGGTGGATTTCGTGGTGACTAAAAACGTGACCAGAACTCAAAACTCTAACGCTCAGGGGCCCTCGATATCACAGAGCCGGCCCTGTCGAGAAATCATTACCTGAACAATTTGCACATGTGGCTGGTCTAAAGACAGAAAAAGAAAGAAAGGCTACAGGGTGAAACATGTGGAACAAGTCTAAGTGAATTATAATTGTTGAGTTCTCCCCTTCTCACTTTTCAAGAAGCCAATTAAATTTTAATTTTGATCAATTTATAAAAAATACTAGCATTTATGATATAAAATAAGTATAATATGATTAATCATATCAAACATTTTCATATTAAACATATTTGAAGACATAAATATTGATACTAGTTTTTATAAATTTAAACCCTGTTTGGACCCTTATTAATGGAATACATTTGGAAGGGCTTTTAACAGCTCCAGTCTGAAGTCGTTTGGTAAACTAAGACAAAAATGAACCAAAAGAAGAGCCGTCCGAACACCAAGCTCGAAATAAAAGAGCAGCTCATTGTTTTAAAAAAAAACATACTTGTATGTGAGCATACTTGTATGTGAGTAACGCCCTCACGATAGCCCTTGTTTTTTTATTCAGTTAGTGACGAAGGTTTATGCAGATTGAAAACCAGTTGATGGCAAAATCCAGGTGTATCAATATTCAGATCGATGAAAAAATGAGATGAGACCACAGCCTAAGCCTACATAACAACATTAGCAGTATCATTTTTATTGCTCCACATTTGAAATAGCATCAGAGCGAAATATGCTGACATCCGAGCACCATTTACGTTAATATGGATAAAACTTGTCTACTTTGAATGAAATGAAATGTGCAATTCTTTTCTAGTAGCTTTTCAAGGTTCCTCCTATTTCTGTTAAAAAAAGATCCCTTCTACTCTCAGTTGTAGCACATATTTTTTTTTGAGAACATGCAGAAGAGCTGTATATCTTTGTATTAAGAAGAAATAGAGTTTTACAACGCGGGCCTATTAGGCTATTACTCGGGCGCACGCACACGAGGATCATTACATTGAGAGATTTATACGGCACAATAAATCAACCAAGAATAGAAGCCCTGCTATGAGTAGCAAACGTTGGCCGCCCAACCTATGAGTGTGGGGAAGAACTCAACACACATCATTCGCGGAGGTGACCTGAATGGCAGCTGCCATCAAGTCCGTGTCGGAGAGGGCCCGTGCGGCCGGGAGGATGTCTGGAATTGCCGCGAAACGGATGGTGTCGAGCGGGTCTTGGAACATCGGCCCTGTTTAGTCCAAAAAGAAATTCACTATGCAAAAAAAAGATTTCCTATCACATTAAAATGTCATATCATGTATGGAGTACTAAATATAGATGAAATAAAAAAACTAATTGCACAGTTTTGTTGTACTCTACGAGACGAATATTTTGAGCCTAATTAATAAATTTTTGGATAATTTTTCGCACATACAAACGAAACGCTACAGTGCACGGCTGACGCGCGTCAGACCTGCGCGTCAGACCTGCAGACCCAAATTGGGCGTGCAACTTTCTGCATCTAAACACCGCTTCCAACTTTTGCTTGCCGCTTGGTCCCTCCTCCGTGCCGAGGCTAGATTCGCCAAATTTGCGCAAGACGAGCTCTTCGCCTTTCTTGGACGCTCTGACATTGGACGTCTGGTTCGCCAACCTTCTGCTTCGCCTTGGCGCTGGTGTCGATGGCGTCTCTGGTGCCGCCCTCCTGCAGCACATATTCTTAGGGCCTGTTTAGATACAAATTTGGTAGGATGAATTTGGGAGGTAGATGTCATTTCGTAATCATTGCGACACTGTAGCATTTTCGTTTGTATGTACGAAAAATTGTCCAAAAATTGATTAATTAGGCTCAAAATGTTCGTCTCGCATAGTACAACATAACTGTACAATTAGTTTTTGATTTCATCTATATTTAGTACTCCATGCATGTTATGTCATTTTGATGTGATGGAGAATCTTCTTTTTACATAGTGTATTTGGGAGTTGCTTTTGGGGAACTTTTTGGAACTAAACACCACCTTAGGGCGCGTTTAGTTCCCGATTCTGGGCCCAGAATCGAATCGAGTCTGCAGCGACTGTGCGCGGCACTGTGCTGCCCGACTACAACACCACTAGGGTTGAAGCTGCGCCTTAGCGACAGTTACACCGCCTCTGATTGTGCTGTTCTTGCTGTGCCAAGAACAACCTTGAACCTGCAAGCAAATCGAAGAACAAGCAAGAACAAGTGGACAAGCAAACAGCACACAGACCTTGCCCAAAGGATGAATCTGATACACACGAGTTTGGGGTTCTGAATCAAGCAAACGGGTGGTCTAGTTGACACACGCATTCACCAGGAAGTAGCTGAAGGCTAAACTTACATCTAAACAAAACCCAACCTGCTCTTGGTGGCTGGAGCATGTATTTATACATGGGAGACAGCCAAGAGTCGTGGGAGGGTGCAAACCCTAACATAAAATGGGCCCCTAGTGGGCTGGACGAGATACAAATGGATCAGCACAAGTCTGGAAGACCGAACACCATTTTGTAAACTGCTCTTAGCTCCGGTGGAATTTCGTCGTGATGTTGGATGCATCTGAAAGTAGACTTCAAGAGCTTTCCAACAAGTACTCATGGGCCTCAAACAACCATCGGAGCTAGGAGTTATGGCCTTCGTAAGTTGTCCCTGCGTGGTGGTCCGAACTGGTGGTCCGAAGTGGCTGGTCCGATCTGAACGCCCGGAGGTCCGAACTTGCTTTATTGTCTTGGTTGCTCTCCCTCCAATCTTGTTCATGTCCCAAGTTCCTAAGCATAAGAAAATCATCACACTTGTTTAGTAGTACCCCATTCTCATAAGAAGTTGTTTGGACGGCAAGAAACGACTTTACCAGATAATTGATGTAACATCCCTAAAAGTTACCTTAGAATTTGTTGAATGCAAAAACTGGTATTTAAAAATTTTTGGGTGAAAATGATGTGCATGCAAACCAACATATAAGATTGCCCTCTACTTGCTCCCTTTGCTCCTAGGCAAATTTAAATTTAATTAAAAATAAATTGAAGTGCTAAGGAATAAATAGTTTGAGTTGGCTTTTAGTTGTTTTGTTGGTTCTTTGGTTGGATTTGAATTCAAATC
>OAMR01000380.1:257169-294058 GCA_900205405.1 Echinochloa crus-galli
TTTATTTCATCTACAATTAGTACTCCATGCATGTGCCGATATTTTGATGTGAATGGTAATCTTCCTTTTCATAGTAAATTTGAGAGTTGTGAATTTGGGATCTAAAACCACCTTAGATATCATTCAGAGCAAAAGATGCAGACATCTAGCACCATTTAGATGAACAATCACAAGTAGAACATTTGGATCCCTAACACCATGCATGGCTCTCTAGCATTACAAAGCCTTGCCCTCCTCCAAGTCACCATCATGTCCAGTCCAGCCCTCATTTGTTATCTTACCTTGTCTTGATATCTATAAGCCAATGCAGATGCAGCTACTACTGTCGAATCAATATTAACCCTGCTATTCGTTTATATACATACCAAAGATCGACCAAATGCGCTCCAAAATCCTGATTGCTACCTGGTCCTCGATCTGATCTACGCTGATGCGGCTACCTGTCTCTGTCTGCCGCAGGACCTCGCTGCTGAAGTTGGGGTGGCGCTCGCGGCAGCGTCGCCAACTTTGTCGATGCGAACCTTGAGGACCGGCGCCTCGCCCGACGCGTCGTGCACCATCTTCGCCGGCACCGCCATGAAGATGCACTCCTCCACCACGGGGAAGCCGCCGGACAGGTTGGTGCTCTCCATCATCGGGACAATGAGAGTCACCACGGCGCCGCCGCGCGGGGCCTCCGCCCAGAGCATGCACTTGTACTGGTCCACCCCGGCCGCCGCATCGGCGTTGGCCCTGACGCACACCACGGACACGAACGTGGACGGGCCGAGCGCTGACGAGGTCACGAGGAACACGCACCTGCTAGCCTCGCCGGCGAGGACGTGCGGCGCCGGCAAGGAGATCACCCCTTCCCTACCGTACGCCACGGCGGCGAGGCGAGGAAGCGGCAGCCGGGGTCCGGGCAGTGGCAGGGCGCCCACTGGCACGCGCGCGCGTGGTCGCTCGCCTGGTGGTAGACGACGTAGCTCACGCACCCGTGCTCCTGGAACGCGCACGGCTGCTTGGCGTCGCCCACGAAGGCGTCCACCTCGGCGCAGGCGGCGTAGGTGGCGGCGGCGCCGCCGCCGCCGCCGCACGCCTGGCGGTGGCTCTCCCGGCAGGTGCCGCACACGATGTGGCCGGCCTCGCACTGCATCCAGCAGATTCAGAAGCAAGACCATTGCATCTATATATGCATCTCGGAGAAGAGGATAAAATTCGTTGTGATGGAATCGAAGGCCGGCCGGGAAGACTTACCTTGAAGGTGGGGGGTTTGAGGGGAAGCAGGCAAGCTCGGCAGTGGAACAAGGCGAGTCCCATCCTCAGGTTGCTGAGCTGCGGCGCCGGCGCCTCCACGACTGCTTCCATCGCCGTCACAGCCTCTGCGCCGGCGTCTTGGCCAACTTCTCCTCCCTCTCGCTCTTCTTCTCCATCTCCTCTTCGCACTCCTAGCGGCTCGCGCTTCACCACGACGGTGGGCAAGGCCTGCGGCCTCGCCGGCGCCCTCGGTATCTGGCTGGGGGAGGCTGACAGCACCGCCTTGATCTTTTTGGTGGCGATGCTGCTCTCGCCGCTCGGCACCGGCGGGCGCTTGTTTCCCTGCTCCTTTTCGGCCATCTGTTCCTTTCTGCTTTGGGGAGTTAGCCTAAATCGGATTTTCATTTCTCTATGTTACATATCAAGTTTGGAGTAGGCTGTATTTAGTTCCGAAAAAAAGTGAAAAAATCACATCGGATACTGTAGCACTTTTCGTTTGTTTGTGGTAAATATTATCCTACCATGACCAGCTAGGCTCAAAAGATTCGTCTCGTCATGTACATCAAAACCATACAACTAGTTTTTTTATTTACCCACGTTTAGTGCTTCATGTATGAGGAGAGAGATTTAATATGATTTGATGTGATAGGTGAATAGTGAAATTTGGAGAGAAAATTTCAGGGAACTAAACACAGCCGCATATTTTCAACCAACTCCTTAATCTAAAAACAAATAGATGCTAAAAAATATATTAAATACACCAACAGTATGAATACATCTACACACAATACTTATTGCTAACAGGTTATCTTTGCAGAGTAGGCAGAGGACAGGACAGCTCAGGTCATGTCATTTGGAGTGCCAAGGTTTGCCCTACAAGAAACACACAAGTCATGTTCAAGACTCTCTCATATCATTCCTCGACATACAATTCTGACCCTTGTTTAGATGCAAAATTTACACCTTAAATTTGGCCTCTTATAATACGTGCGTTATTATAGCATTCCATTTATATTTGCAAATAATTATCCAAACATTGATTAGTTAGGCTTATAATATTTGTCTCGCAGAGTACAATAAAACAGTACGCTACAGTGTTCGATGTGGTTTTTCGATCAATTTTACCCACCTCTTTTTTAAGTAAACACACGCAATGATCAATGCTAGTCGGCACAAAAATGAATACAAACCCCTTGCAACTGCGGCAGGGTGGGAACGCGCACAAATGAAGCTGAGGGGGTGTTTAGATGTTAGAATTGAGATGTTGAATTTGGGAGTAAGATGTCACTTCGTAATCATTGCGCTACTGTAGCATTTTCGTTTGTATGTGTGAAAAATTATCCAAAAACTGATTAATTAGGCTCAAAATGTTCGTCTCGTAGAGTACAACAAAACTGTGAAATTAGTTTTTGATTTCATCTACATTTAGTATTCCATGCATGTTATGACATCTTGATGTGATGGGAATCTTTCTTTTTGCATAGTGAACTTGGAAGTTGCTTTTTAGAAACTTTATACAACTAAACACGGCCTGAGTCGTCTTGCGGTGTGAATGGGCAAACGCCAAACACAAGCTTGACTGTTCATTTTCCCCCCACGCTTGACTGTTGGCTAGCTAGCCTAGGAGCAAAGGCGCAATTGCATCTCTGTTGACCATGGGATAAACTGTGTCATTTACTCCGTACTCCGTACTAGGATTCAGAGTTCTAGAAAATTTCATTCAAGAATGTTTACCACTACTCTCGCTTTGCACAATGCTTACGGTGTACGTACTCCGTACAGTACTCTGTTTATCCCGTAGACAGTACCGTCGAAGACTCCTCTAAAAAAACGGTGAAGACACATGATGCATACTCTATACTCTATATCCCCATAGAGAGCGTATTTTTGTATTTAAAATTTTGTTTGATAAAAGAATATATTTATACCTTTTGGATGATCTAAATTTAGTTGTATGTGCATTTAACGCTTCAAAGCTCTTCTTTAGCAAGATACATGGCATTTACTTAATTTTCTTTTCATTTTCAATGCATTTTCTATTTATTTGTCGACTTCCTTACCTTTTCCAAGATTTGGTTTATTGATATGTTGGTGCTTCTCACACCGACTTTCTAATTTGTTGTTGCGCATACGATGCTTCTCCGCGGTATGCGATGATACGCAATGCAAACACAAGGGGTTATACTGGTTCGGGTTGAATGCCCCTACGTCTAGTGAGGAGAATTCGTGTTCCTTGAGCTTGGATGCCTCAGGGCTTACAGGGGGTGGCTTGCAAGCCAGGGCGTGCGATCGAACGATAATCTAGACAGTGTCGTGTTTGTGTGTTGTGGAAAGCTGCGTGCGTGTGCTCGGAGCCTCGGAAGTGTTTTTTGACTTGGTTTCCTCTCCCCTTATATACGTCCGGGGATCGGTTACTTTTAGAAATTAAGGATGGAGTGGTGGAAAGCAGGGGTTAGAAGCTTCCGAGCGCCTCTGGGCGGCTTCTGACTGTCCGCAGTAGGGCCCATCCTCCTCTGTTTCCTTCTCCCTGAGTCGTTTTGATCTTGCCGAGGCTTGGCCTTGACACTGTTACTTCCTGCTTGTCAGAGCCTCCTCGCAGGTCCATCATCACGGCGTGTTATCATGTGGAAGAAGGATTACTAGTGTCGTACTGCACTGATGTGATTGGACGCCACCCAAACTCTCCCCGAGCTCTATCGAGGGCTAGGGAGTCAAGCTCGTATAAAACTTGACATTATACGCCATACAACTTTCAAAACCGTGTAAATTTGGACCTTTTACTGGTTTTAGAGGTGATTTTTTATTTCTGAAAAAAATTTAAGAAATGGTCTAATATTAAAAAAATCATGAATAATTCAATTTAAATTAAAAAATATGAAACCAGTAACATAAAAATTCTAAAAAACGTAACGTATATGTTGGTGATTTGTTGGGGGTAATATGAATTTTATATATCGTTGTTCCTCATTTTTACTGCTTCTAGTCATCCGTCGAAGACTCCTCTAAAAAAACGGTGAAGACACATGATGCATACTCTATACTCTATATCCCCATAGAGAGCGTATTTTTGTATTTAAAATTTTGTTTGATAAAAGAATATATTTATACCTTTTGGATGATCTAAATTTAGTTGTATGTGCATTTAACGCTTCAAAGCTCTTCTTTAGCAAGATACATGGCATTTACTTAATTTTCTTTTCATTTTCAATGCATTTTCTATTTATTTGTCGACTTCCTTACCTTTTCCAAGATTTGGTTTATTGATATGTTGGTGCTTCTCACACCGACTTTCTAATTTGTTGTTGCGCATACGATGCTTCTCCGCGGTATGCGATGATACGCAATGCAAACACAAGGGGTTATACTGGTTCGGGTTGAATGCCCCTACGTCTAGTGAGGAGAATTCGTGTTCCTTGAGCTTGGATGCCTCAGGGCTTACAGGGGGTGGCTTGCAAGCCAGGGCGTGCGATCGAACGATAATCTAGACAGTGTCGTGTTTGTGTGTTGTGGAAAGCTGCGTGCGTGTGCTCGGAGCCTCGGAAGTGTTTTTTGACTTGGTTTCCTCTCCCCTTATATACGTCCGGGGATCGGTTACTTTTAGAAATTAAGGATGGAGTGGTGGAAAGCAGGGGTTAGAAGCTTCCGAGCGCCTCTGGGCGGCTTCTGACTGTCCGCAGTAGGGCCCATCCTCCTCTGTTTCCTTCTCCCTGAGTCGTTTTGATCTTGCCGAGGCTTGGCCTTGACACTGTTACTTCCTGCTTGTCAGAGCCTCCTCGCAGGTCCATCATCACGGCGTGTTATCATGTGGAAGAAGGATTACTAGTGTCGTACTGCACTGATGTGATTGGACGCCACCCAAACTCTCCCCGAGCTCTATCGAGGGCTAGGGAGTCAAGCTCGTATAAAACTTGACATTATACGCCATACAACTTTCAAAACCGTGTAAATTTGGACCTTTTACTGGTTTTAGAGGTGATTTTTTATTTCTGAAAAAAATTTAAGAAATGGTCTAATATTAAAAAAATCATGAATAATTCAATTTAAATTAAAAAATATGAAACCAGTAACATAAAAATTCTAAAAAACGTAACGTATATGTTGGTGATTTGTTGGGGGTAATATGAATTTTATATATCGTTGTTCCTCATTTTTACTGCTTCTAGTCATATTTATTATTTATTATTTATTTAAATTATTATTTTACAATAGAGCACCAACATACAAGTTACATTTTTAAAATTTTTATAGGGCCAGTTTATATTTTTTGGATTTAAAATAAGTTAGTTCTATATTTTTTAAGATTCAACTATTTCTTAAAAGAATCTAGAAAATAAAAAACCATCCTGGGCTCCTAATTTGAATGTTTCGACGGTTGAGTCTACTATGATTTCCGATTTTATAATAGAGAGTCAAAAATCAAACTTGTATGTTCGTTAAAGGTGTAAATTAGACTTTTTTTATTGTTTTTACAAGAACCTTTTCTCTCATTTCTAACCCTAAAGTATCGTGAGCACGTGTATACGCGCTGCAGGTCTAACGTTAAAATTTTTTCTCTCAGAAAATCTTGAATGCATGAAGTATTAAATTAACTCTATTTGTAAAACATTTTTAAAGATGAGTGTAATTTTGCGCGACAAATCTAATGAGCCTAATTAATCTATAATTTGCTAGAGTAATACGACGGTAATCATATCTAATCATACAGTTAAAAAAACTCATTAGGCCAATCTCAGTGCAGGATTTCATCACACGGTTACCAAGACCAGAATCTATAAAACCATGTCAGATGAGTTTCATGGTGATGAAACTCCTCTCACATCCCATAAAACTCTTCACTCTCTCCTCTGCCACGTCAGCACATTTAATGCCATGAAACTCCCATGAAACCCCACTGAGACTGGCCTTAGTATGTCTCACGAATTAATTCATAGGTTTTATACATATTTTTATAAACTAATTTTATTTAATATTTTTAATTAGAGATCAAATATATGTAAAAAACAGATACGGAGACAAGATGATTGCATTGCATCGGCTGCCGCCCGGCGCATTGAAAGCCTGCGTAGAAAGACCGACCGACCGACCGACCAAGGTGGCAAGGTGCCAGCGTGCAGCAGAGCGAAGGCGAAGCAAACCGGCCCCGTCCGATCGACGACGTCGCATCGTCTCCTGCATCCGTTCGCCGGTGCATCGGGACCGCGCGAACCTTGTCGCAAGTCACAACTACTGCAGCTGGCCTACCTCCGCGTTCTGCTGCACCGGTGACCGGTCTACGTACTAATTACGCTGGTTTCACTCTTCGGTTCCCCCAATTAATTACCGAGAATTACCACGTCTATATATTACCATTGTTTTCGCACGGTACAGGCTCCTCAACTTGGGCCCTGTTCAGAAACTAAAAAAAAACTTGGGTCCTGTTTAGTTTCCGATCACATCATCAAACTTTTAAAAATTCTCTCTCCAAATTTCACTATTCACCTACCACATCAAATCTCTCTCCTCATGCATGGAGTCTAAACGTGGGTAAATAAAAAAAACTAGTTACATGGTTTTGATGTACACGATGAGTAATGCGCATGCCTCGTCGCGGGTTCATGACTGCTGAAGTTACACCCTCACGTAACATAGATTGACCCTCTCCTACATTCTTTTTTGAGAAACCCTCTCCCTATGTTTTGTAGATTTGGTGGTTTTGTTGCCCAAACCATATATGTGAAAATTTGATTGAAATTCGCTATAGTTCAAAATAGGGCATGGAATTTTTTTGATCTAGAATAGGGCATGAATACCTTTCTTCTTGGGCCGAGCCCAGCTAAACCAGCCAGGCCCGTTCTCCGCTCCGTCCCTCACTGGGTCACTGGCGCGCGGACCCCACAACTCCACCCCTCGCGTCACCCCCTCCCGTCCAGCCGCGCGGCAAGGTTTGTGACGGAATACTCCACTAATGTAACCCTGCATGCATGGTTGCTCTAAACTTTGATCGAATATTCACAGGCTGACGATGATTGTTATTATATGTTTGTTCAGATTACGACTGGGTTTCGGAAACAACCAGCACTCATGGAAAACATACAAGAGTCCGCGATGTAGTCCATTGCGGAAAATCAGGAGTACTTATCTTATCCGCCACGTTCTCCTTCAACGAACAAATCTTCCATCTCCAGAAACCCGGCTATAAAACCTCCTGCGCCGGCGACACATCTTCGTCCATCCAATGCACCAAAGCTTTCAACAAATTCTATAGAATCTATAGGGAAACAAAAAAACCCGCCTCAGCCCGGCCTTCCAGCCTTCCCGGAGCGCGCGCGAACGAGATGCCGAGATCGATGAGCAGCCACGGCGAGGACCGGAGGCCCGTCGCCCCCTCGCGCAGGGACGCCGCCGCGGACAGGCGCAGGCGTGGGAACGCGAAGCGCGAGCGCGAGCACGAGCGCGACGTCCTCAGGTCGCCGTCGTACCTGGCCTTCAGCGGCGACGACGGCGATCGCCGCAGCCCCAACCCCAACCCCAGCCGTAGACGTGCTCATCGTCCCAACCGCTACTTCGACGCCGACGTAGATCGCCGCAGCCGCAGCCCCAGCCGCAGTCCTAGCCCCAGAAGGCGCCGCCGCGCGCGCTCAAACAGCTACCGCGGCGTGGTCGAGGACGAGTCGGAGCGCAGCAGCAGCCGCAGCCCTAGCCCCAGGCGCCGCCGCCGTTCGCGTTCCAACGGCTACAGCGACGTCGACGAGCCAGAGGCAGACCGCCGCAGCCGCAGCCGCAGCTCTAGATCGAATAGCCACCAAATCGCCTTCGAACCCCAAACTCCTAGCCCTAACCCCAAACTCTAACTGGGCCGGAGTTCGTCAGAGAAGAAGAGGTCCCCAGAGTGCTCATCGGAGAAGAACAGGGGGTCACCGGACAAGAAGAGGGGGTCACTAGAGTTGGAGCTTTGAATTGATTATTTTCTTGATTTGGTTTGTGGCCTCTTCCTTTTTGTTCTTTCGATATCCCTCTCCTTGCCAAATAAGGGCTCTAGCGATGCTAAATCGAGAGCCCTCTCTATTCAGATTTTGTTTTCCAAAAGCCTGCTGTGTTCTTGTACAGAACTTTTGTCTTGGAGGGACTCCAGCCGAGGTCCTAATCTCATCGAGTCGTCGCCGCCGGATCGAAGCCCAGAGGCATATACGCCAGTAGACGATGGGGAGGAAGAAGGACACCACTAGGAGAGGACGGGAGCGGCGACAGCAGGACGAAGATCAGGCTGCCAGCAGTAGCTCCAAGCGGAGGAAGCCGCCGCCAGCCACCGCCGTCGACCTCGGGCTCGAGGTTCTAAACTGCACCATCTGCTACTCTCCCCTCAAGCCACCTGTATTTCAGGTACGTATACTACCACAAGAACCTTACTAGAAACTACTCTCTCAGTCCTGGAATACATGGCATTTTAGTTTTTCTCTCGATACACAATGGAAGCTACCATCTAGATATATGTATTATGTCTAGGTGCAAAGTTTCTACTCATCAGTGTACATAAAAGCCAGAATACCTTGTACTTCAAATAGAGGGAGTATGTATACAGTATACATGATCTCGAATCGTCTCTGGATCCGTATCCGCAACTTTTGCAGTGTGCCTTCGGTCACGTGGTCTGCTCGTGCTGCCACGGCAAGCTCCCGGGGGACAAGTGCCACATGTGCGCCGCCGGGCCCGCCGTCGCCTGCTACAACCGCTGCTTCGCGCTGGAGCACGTCCTCGAGTCCCTCCGCGTCCCCTGCGGCACCCCTAGCCCTGCGGCGCGTCGCCGGCGCGCGCGTTCCAACAGCTATCGCGACGAGGACGAGCCAGAACGCCGCAGCCCCGGGCGGCGCCGAGTCGCGCTTAGGAGTTGCCGGAGTCGGAGCCGAACCCGCAGCGAGGAGTGCGAGGACAGTGAGTGCTGCCGGTCTCGGCCGGCGGACGAAGAGATGTACATGTCGCCGGACGAAGACGACGGCTTCTACGTGCGCATCAACCGCTCCGACGACCTGTTCAAGTGCGCCCGGTGCCACGACCTGCTCTCCCCTCCCGTCTACGAGGTGATCCATTGATCCAAACCCATCTCTAAACTCCCCCTAGATTTCCTCAACCTGCTCGATCTCCTCTCATGCCGTCGTCGTTGACTGTTAATTTGCAGTGCGTCGAGGGGCACGTGACCTGCGCGAGCTGCCACGGCGCCGGCAACGCCGGCGGCGGCGAGGGAGATCACCACCGGTGCACGCACTGCGGCTCGCCGGAGTACGGAGCCAGCCGCGCCGTGGACGGCTGGCTCCGGTCGGTCCGGTTCGCGTGCCCCAACCACGAGTTCGGCTGCCCGTTCTTCCTCCCGCGGCGCGACATGGAGGCCGGCCACGAGCGCGCCTGCCCGTACGCGCCGGTGTTCTGCCCGGTGCGCCGCTGCGACTTCCACGGCGGGCCGGCGGACGCGCTGGAGCGCCACCTCACGGCGCGCCACGGCTGGGCCGTCGCCGGCTTCCGCTACGGCGAGCCGGTCCGCGTCCGCGTCCACCCGTCGCGCTCCGTGCTCCGCGCCGAGGACGACGGCGCGCTCTTCCACCTCCGCGCCGACCTGGAGCCCGGCGGCACGGCGCTGTCGATGATCCGCATCCGCCCCGACAGCAACGACGACGAGGCCGCGGCGGAGTTCACGTACGAGGTGAGGACGGCGCCGGCGGCGGAGGGGATGCGGCACCGGCTGCAGATGCAGTCGACGGTGTGGGGCACGTCGCTGGGGCACGGGGAGCGGGACGCCAACCCCGTCTGCGTCACGGTGCCGGAGGACATGTTCCCGCTGGATGGCCCCGACCAGGACTCCGTCGAGGTGCGCGTCCGCAAGGTGGCGCCGCCTGCCGCCGCTGCCAGGGATGATGATCATGACTAATTTAGCCATGTTAAGCACACGGATCATCTCACCTGATTCTCCCGTGCTATTAAGTTAGGATTTTAGTTTTTAACATATGAAATTTTCTTCGAATAATCTCAGATTGAGATGCTTTCATCAAATTCCGGCCCACTGTACAAATGCTACTTGTTTCAATTGGACAACATCATTTCTCCCCCGTACTATATTGAATTTTGTTTGTGTAATCCAGTTCCCGCCTTGATTTCCTTCATGCTTCCAGTATATTTTTTAATATTTGCCCCGTTGGATTATCGTTCTAACCTGAATTCAGAAACTCCGAACTCTCTGGTTTGAAGTATATGTTAACTTTGTTTAAATAACTCAAATTCCTAATTAACATCCGGGTTAGAAAGTAAAAACTTATCGTGAAATCATACCTATCTATACTAAAACGATCCTAGAGAATTGAAAACACTTCTCACCCAATATACCCACACCTGCCCCTCACAGAGGACCCACCTGTAAGGTTGTAGGACGTGAGAAAACGTGAAAAAATGTGGGAAAACAATACAAAATGCGAGAACTTTTTTCACTAAGACTATCCATACCCACGCGGACCCACATGCTCATGATATACCCACATTTGTAACCACGTCTATACATAATTATCCCGTATTGCTAATAAACAATAGATTGAAGAGTCTTTTCCATAAAAGCCAACTATCTCAAAGATGATGTGCATATACATTTGAAGAATATCTGAGGCTCTCTATACATAAGAGAGCGAATATAGAGTATTTTTAAAAACGCTTCACACGATTGGTCTGTTTACCATGGTCCACTCAAGTGATATTGTTTTAGTACATATGTGTCATCAATAAACGTGCGTTCATGCTTAGTATGGTTTAAAAGTCTTGTCGAGTAGATGCGCTATTGGGTACCGTATCATGCACAGTTCATAATCCACCGCAACACAATTTTTTTTTTGGGTTTGTCTTCTCCCATTGCTTTGGTGTCACTTGGATCGGAACCTTTATCCTCCCCCTCTCTCTCCCTTTTACCAGCGGTTGTAACATTAGTTTTCCAATAAAATAAAGCATTTTGTAGCAGGGAGGCCCTTTCACCTTGGTGTCCATGTCAACGCCAGTCAACCGGCAGTGAGCTCGTCAGCGTCTTGGTCATATATTTCTGGGTATTGTGTCGGCTGCCTTGCTGGACATTTATGGCTCGACTAGCCTTCGGTATTTTTTTTTCCACCCGTATTTTTGTTCCACAAGGAGACGTATGATAACCGTGTGTGTCCATGTTCTTATTATATAACTAGCACAATGCCCGTGCGTTGCTATGGTAAAATACTAATCGAATTATTTTTTTTCTTTTGCCATGGGGGTAGAATAATTCACAACCATAGCTGATTGGACAGGGATCAAATTGAGCCAGTTGCGAAAGTTTAAGGACAAAGACGGTCATTTTTGTAGTTCTGGAACGGAATTGAGCCGGTTGCGAAAGTTTGAGGACGAGAACGACCATTTTCGTAGTTTAGGGACGAAATTGAGCTTTCGACGATAGTTCAGAGACAGATTTGGCTATTCCGCCTTATTTGATCTAATTTATTTTTAAGAAGATTTTTTTATACATGCAAGATAAGTTAAGTCAATCGAAAGTAAAATAGTCCTTTTTCTATATTATATTATTTACAAGCTATAATTTATATGTATGTCATAATGATCAAGCATAAATATGATGCTATTTATTACTTGTTCCAAAGGATATACATGATGAATTCCTCTTGAGAATAAATTCTACTATGTGATTTTTTATTTTAATTTCTGTCTCCTTTCCATCCTAAAGGTTATCTATGTGCTTTATATAACTCAAGGACCATACTGTAAGGTGGCAAGGATATTTCGTAGCTTATCTTTTCCTTCTCCGATCCGTTGACTCTCTCTCACCCGTTCCTCTTTCTCTGATCTGGAGAGGCAGCAGACCTAGCGCCTTTCTGGTCGATGCATCAAGGGCAGCAAGCCACTAACAAAGTGGACGTCAGCACGAGCAGCACGTCCAGCGAACCATCGCGGTGAGGGCGGCAACCCAGTGCCCGTCGGCCGCAGGAGTTCCGACACCGCGGACGACGGGAAGAGCCCGCGGGGGACGCAGACGATGGGAAGAAACGTGGCTTTTGGGTTTTTCTAAAAAAACGTTATTTAATAAAAGGAGCGCAGGTTAATTAATAAAATATTAGAGTCTTTATTGTAAATTTACGACGTACCGCTGAATCAATCCTTATTTTATAATTAGGCAGAGATCGTGGAAACTAAAATGCATATCCCTTTTTAAAAGCCACTCTACACGGAGCGTGTTGTGTGCTTGTATAAAACTTTTGCCTAAGAGGAACTCCTAACTCTGCAATCCTCCTGTACAATGGCCCGACCCGACCAAGCCTCGCCGAAAAGGTCACCCTAGATTGAGCAGGCGAAGACTTCATCCCTACCATGGAGATCTCACCAGCCGCCTTGGCCAGCGACAGTGTGCAAACACGAGTAGGTCGCCAACAACTTACTCAAATAAATCTGAGAGGCTGAGAAAATAAAGGTTGAGAGAGGAGATTCAATCAACGTGCCACATGATGATAGGTGCCTATGGTGAGATATGGACCCGCAGAGACGGACTCTAAAGGTTTATGGATTTAGAAAAATATATTTTTAAAGTTCATGAACCTAAGTTACACCGGTTATACGATGGTGAATCTTTTGATATATTTTACTCTAATATAAATATATATGCGCGCTGATGAAAAAAATTACGTTTTCTAAGCAGGGATTCTTTTTCTTTAAAATAAAATTCAGGTGCCAATAATAATTATGTTCGGCTAGGCCTTGAGCGGCAGTTCTCATAAAAAAACATGAGGGTCATGCATGACCTGGGGTGCTCTACATGGGTATTTACATGGGTATTGTATCACTATCTATCTTGCTGGACATCAACGGGGCTTACAATAACCATGTGTGTCTGTGTCCTTTTTCTATTGGGACAATTAAAAAACAAAAGTTGTCCTTTTTCAAAGGAGGCAACTACACGGAGAGAAGTTTCTTGTTGCCTTCCATCGATATCCGTTCCCCGGCCCACCTCTCGTGTTATTCACTTGCCACGCCCTAATAAAAAAAGAAAGCAGTTAAGAGCCTCCCCTCCCCCACCACTCGATCCAGATCTCGTCATTCTCGTCCTTGTCGCCGCCTACTCTGGCGGCGCCCCCACCACCTCCGCTGTCCCGGGCAACCGCCCGCTCCACCATCGCGGCGGGCGGCGCCACCGCCGCCTCGCCGTCCCGCTCAACGCTTACCACCACCGCCATTGTCCCAGCTTTCCCAGGCCATCCCTCTAGATCGAATAGCCACCAAATCGCCTTCGAACCCCAAACTCCTAGCCCTAACCCCAAACTCTAACTGGGCCGGAGTTCGTCAGAGAAGAAGAGGTCCCCAGAGTGCTCATCGGAGAAGAACAGGGGGTCACCGGACAAGAAGAGGGGGTCACTAGAGTTGGAGCTTTGAATTGATTATTTTCTTGATTTGGTTTGTGGCCTCTTCCTTTTTGTTCTTTCGATATCCCTCTCCTTGCCAAATAAGGGCTCTAGCGATGCTAAATCGAGAGCCCTCTCTATTCAGATTTTGTTTTCCAAAAGCCTGCTGTGTTCTTGTACAGAACTTTTGTCTTGGAGGGACTCCAGCCGAGGTCCTAATCTCATCGAGTCGTCGCCGCCGGATCGAAGCCCAGAGGCATATACGCCAGTAGACGATGGGGAGGAAGAAGGACACCACTAGGAGAGGACGGGAGCGGCGACAGCAGGACGAAGATCAGGCTGCCAGCAGTAGCTCCAAGCGGAGGAAGCCGCCGCCAGCCACCGCCGTCGACCTCGGGCTCGAGGTTCTAAACTGCACCATCTGCTACTCTCCCCTCAAGCCACCTGTATTTCAGGTACGTATACTACCACAAGAACCTTACTAGAAACTACTCTCTCAGTCCTGGAATACATGGCATTTTAGTTTTTCTCTCGATACACAATGGAAGCTACCATCTAGATATATGTATTATGTCTAGGTGCAAAGTTTCTACTCATCAGTGTACATAAAAGCCAGAATACCTTGTACTTCAAATAGAGGGAGTATGTATACAGTATACATGATCTCGAATCGTCTCTGGATCCGTATCCGCAACTTTTGCAGTGTGCCTTCGGTCACGTGGTCTGCTCGTGCTGCCACGGCAAGCTCCCGGGGGACAAGTGCCACATGTGCGCCGCCGGGCCCGCCGTCGCCTGCTACAACCGCTGCTTCGCGCTGGAGCACGTCCTCGAGTCCCTCCGCGTCCCCTGCGCCCACGCCGGCAGCGGCTGCGCCGCCCGGATGGCCTACCACGACAAGGAGGCGCACGAGGCCGCGTGCCCGCACGCGCCGTGCTTCTGCCCGGAGCCCGGCTGCGGCTTCGCCGGCGCGCCGCCGCCGCTCCTCCTCGGCCACCTCGTCTCCCTCCACGACTGGCCCTGCTCCGTGTTCCGCTTCGACAGGCCGCTCGACGTGCCGGCGATGGTGCCCGGCGCGCGCGTCCTCCGCAACGTCGACGACGGCGAGGCAGACGACGCCGACCGGCGCGTGTTCTTCCTGCTCGTCATGCGCCCGGCGCCGCCGCTCGGGCTCGCCGTCGACGTGGTCTGCGTGGAGCCGCACCCCGCCGCGCGGCCCCGGTTCTTCTGCTACTTCCACTACACCTACAACACGACGCACGGTGGGCAGCTCTTCTTCTCCGACCCGCGCATCAGGAGCACCAACCTCTCCGACGGGATGCCGTCGGACGCGGGGACCTTCCCGTTCGTGGTGCCCGATCCTTCTAGCCGCCTAGCCAGGGGCGGAGGATCGCTCAGAGTCACCATCAAGAAAGTGAATGGGCCGGTGGCTGTCTGATCCAGCGTGCTCGATCAGTGCTGATCTGATTCAGCGAACCCCCGCTCCCTAATGGACGGCTAATGTGCCTAAGAAAACAACGGCTTGAATGCCATTTATCCATTTGTGTTAAGTTGCACTGCATATTACAGTACTTTTTTTCCTTGATAAATTCTGCCAAATTTTCTTTGATAAAAGCTTTCATATTGTTCGGATATACTGTATGAGACACTTTTCTGGGTGTCTTTTTTCTTTTTGAATATAAAAAAGATGACGACGACGACGACTGCAGCGGCTACTCTGGCTAGCTGATCGATAAGCCTATCAGTCAGTCAGTCATCTAATCGCCTAGTCCGAGCATGCCGGGGCGGCGCCGGAGGAGCTGGATGGGACTATGGGAGATGTATCTCCATGGTGCCATAGTAGGTGAGCTCCCTGATCATCTCCTCGATCATGTACGCATCCATGGGTTCGCCGACCTCGGCATTCACGTTCTGCTGCTCCTGCTGGCCGCCGCCGCCGCCGCCGTAGCGCTGAGCTGCTGTAGTCCCTGACGCGTTCGCGCCGCCGTACTGCGTGGCCGCCGTGCAGCATTTCTCCACCTTGGCGCGCAGCTCCGGGGAGAGGGCGCCGCCGCCGGTGTTGTTGCCCGGGGGGAAGTTGGTGTGCGCCGCCGGCCCGCTCATCATGCGCGCCGCCTCGTCGTACGCCCGCGCCGCCTCCTCCGCCGTCGTGTACGAGCCTAGCCAGATCCTCTTCTTCCTGCACCACCGCCACCACCACAGATGATGAAGCAACACAACAGTGTTCAGATGCAAGTCATGGAAGAGAAGCTAGGAAAAAGTGCACCAGCACAACTGCACAATGGAAACGTTTCAGTGCAGCGTGCAGGGTTGTGATGTATCAAGTGTAAGAACTTTACAGGAGTGGGTGGCGGATCTCGGAGACCCAGGAACCCCACGATCTCTGCCTCACTCCTTTCAGCTTCGTCATGGCGACGGTCGCTCTAGCTCACTAGAGTGCCCGATACTCTCTGGTGTTGGGCACACTTTTTGATAGCAAGAGATGCCTGATGTGCCGGTGTTTATATACTGCGCCTAAGGGGAGGGCTGCGTGATAGACGTGCAGGTATGCATGGATATATTGACGAACTCGGCCTTTAATTGCTGCAGATCCGATAGAGAAGGTTAGCATGCAGGGACAATGGTCCGGGGTTGACTAAGAGGCTTTGAGATAGTTATATATATAGTATCTATAAGAGTGTACATGATATTTAAAGGTTATATTAAAGCCGATTTTTTCAATAGTTTACATCCAAGATTATCTATAATGTATCAATTGACAGGGTTTGCGAGAGATAGATGCGACCGGGGATAGTCAAATAGCCGTATAGCTGTAGATAGACGGACACGACTTTGTTCGAGATCGATGCTTAAGTCGGAAGATATGCTTTCTACCATCATAGCCATTGGCATTGGCCATCTAGCTATTGGATATCACCATACGTAAGCCGTAGATTAGAGGCGTCGAGAAATCGCCGTGCCCTACTATTGTAAAATTAATGTAGGTCTTCATATCATACGGTTTTATTAACTACATGCGATAGAATATCAAAATATGAACTTGATTGAATGACTTGTAATATACTTAATGCAGGCAATGCGATATTTATACATTAATGTGCTGTCAAAATACTGATAGAATTATTATTTTTATTTTGAAATTCACATATGTCGGTTCAAAGCACAAAGCGAGAGTGATAAGTTGATTATCCACTTCCGGTTTCTGGATTGAACTGGCAGATAAGGTCATTTTCGCTACCTGTTTGAACTCCCATTATCACTGCCGGTTCAAACCTCAACGCTGATGATGTGATTTTCAGTGTCGGTGTCCAAACCGATACCGAAAATGTTATTATCACTTCCACTATTTAAGCACCGTCCTCCCGGCCCCAAAAACCAACATTGATGGGGAGTTGACCCGTCACTAAAAATATTTATGTAGTAGTGTATAACCAGTTTTTATCTTTTCTTATTAACTTCTCTACCATATGACAAATGCTAATTTAATCAAATGTATTCAACAGTAGAACTGCAGAACGCCAGAACAGCTGCTTGTCCCTGTGACCATATTATTGCCTACTCCGTAACTGTCTACTGGGAATCCAATGACCAAGTGAAGTACACGTTAACGGTCGCCCTGTTCGTTTGGCTGGTGGCTGGTGCTGGTTTTTACTGAGAGAAAAATACTGCTGGCTGGTTGGTGGCTGGTGCTGATTTCTGCTGAGAGAAAAACACTGCTGGATGGTTTCCAACCATCCAAACCAACAGGGCGGGTATGCAGAGGTGGATATAGGTGCAGTGCAGAGATCCTGCTTCATGGATTGGAAATGAGGGGTGAAGGTGATGATCGATCGCTTTTGTTTGCTATAATGACTTTATTAATCTCCACATCTATTAACATAATTTTATAATTTTACTCATAAGAATAATATTTGCATCTGCATCTGGTCTTTCGTAAACAAGGGACTAAATTGGAGAGCAGAATTACATGACCAGGATGGTGCCACACGGCCTACTCAACCATACATGTCTTGGTCTTGGTATGCAAAGACAAAGAGTCAATGACCACCATCTTCCACAAACCATTCATATTCCATACAGAACACACCCTCAGCAATGGTACGAAAAAATCCCTCAGCAATGAAGTCCCAACACGATACATTACAAAGATCAACAAAGGTGATGTGATAGCCTAGTAGTACAAACTAAAGGTACTGTCCTTGCAAAGTTGCATTTTCCAACTACTTATCTTCTCGGTGTCTATCTTGTGACACACTTTTAATTACGAAGGATTCCACACGAAAAAAAAATTCTCATTTTAACTTCGGCCAATTGGCTTAACAATTTCAGTCTATTTTCCTTAAACCTGTGATAGAGGTTTAGAGACAAGCAAGATATTTGATGCATAGAATTTGCTGCCATGTAAAGTCATTTCCTAGGGCGAAGGGGAGTCCCTATGTGACTGCAACTTAGGTAGTCGCAGAATCTTGGCTGTCTAGAATGAATCCAACGTGCGTATAGTGATTTGGGGCATTGGCGCTTCCACGAGTTGCAGGAAGAGGCGCTAGAGGAACCATGATTGTTGTGATGGATGGAGAAGAAGGTCTGGCAAGGCGCGTAGGTGGAGGTGGTGGCGCTGGAGGCTCCATGGCACTATATACATTTACATGGGCTGAGTGGGGCTCGGCCCGTGCTGCAGCACGCCCATCACGAGCCATGGATCTGCCAGCTCGCCGGCTTCCCTTGTGTTTCCCTCCGCTTTACTCTCCGCAAAGAAGAAAATGGAGCCAAGTTCTTGCCTTTTCCCTTCAACCAGCGCCAAGGTAGGACACAAACGCAAGTCCACTGGAGATTGAGAGGGGTCTGAGCTTCCATGCTTTGGCCCCTGCACTCATTATAAAGACTGCACTGGATCCAGGTCATAAGATGGGTGATGGTATTAATGTCCAAATCTTGAATTTACGGATCCCTTTGATTTTTAGGCTGGCACAAGACACTACTTAGAGATGTGGTACTTTCCCTTTTGGTCCAGTTTCTTAAGGGCACCTTTACTTGCGAAAAAATATCATGTTATATGAACAGAAAATTATGGAAGATCATCTTGTGGATCGAGTAGCAAAATACAAATATCTCGATACGCTATTTTCACTCTGCCCGATTTACCTTCCTACTTATATAGCTGCATGTTCAGTCATGGAGATAGAGTCCAACTGTATATGGAAACGAATCCCTCCCAGCAACGATCTCGAAGTCGTCTTTCTTCGTCCTCAAAAGCCATAAAAGGCGAAATTTACTTCCAAAATAAAGTAACGAGAAGAGGGTCAGCCAGATCTTGCACTCATCTCACCCCCGCTCCTATGAACAGATTCATGCAGTTCGTGCGGAGCAGCTGGGAGACGGGCGACCAGCAACTCCATAGAGAAACGAAGCGAGGAACGGCAGCCAGAGGTGGCAGATGCGGGCAGCCGCCGCACGATGATGAATGGCGCCGCCACCAGCGTCACCATGGAGCTGGATGCCCTCAACTGCCCCGTCTGCTGGGAGCCCATGCGGCCTCCAATATTCCAGGTGATACTCGTCTTCGTCCGCTAAATCACAAGGCTTTCTTCTTAGTTTTTTTTTCTTCTTCTTCAAAGGTTTGCAATCTCGTCATATTGATGGTAAAAATTAAATTCAAGCAATGAGCTCATTGAAACGTTGAATTTTAGGGCTAGATTTGGTTTCGTACTTCCCAACTAGTAGCAAGATAACGATATGATCAAGGTAAAGGTCTCTATCTTTGGTTTCTGCACTGACTTACAATCCAACCGTATCCGACTCTTTTTTTAGGCAAACTGTATATAACTCTAACAAATTAATGTAATTTGATCAAGCAACGAGTCCTCTTTTTTCCAATGCATTTTTTATTTTGAAAGTGATGTGATGCACTTATTATGCTAGTGCTATAGCGTCGATCCTGATTCTTAAACTTACTCGTTGACCATATATTCAACAAACAAATATATATTACACCACCCTAGGGTGTGGGTATCGGCCCCTGCCCCTTTGCCTCGGCCACTGCTGAGACATGCCACGACCAATCATGCAGGATGGGGGATAAATTTGGAGATTTTTCCAAAATAGAGGGCTAAATAGAGGTCCTGCTAAAGTAATTTTTTTTTGCTTATCCCTCTAATTTGGCTTGGGAGCTTGTTTAGAGCGCCTACTGGATTAAAACTTTTTTGTTTAACTCTTTAAATTTCGCGTCTGAGTGTTTCCACCTTCCCCCGTGCCTACACCACCCTCTCGATGAGCACCCGCTAGCCAGCAAATGGAAGCGCCACATCACCAGAAGCGGAGCCATGGATAATACACAAGAGGACCAAACACCTCAATACAAATAGTATAGTATAAATTTTAGTTATTATAGATACTAGTAAATATGTCTGTGCGACACGCGTGTGCTACTTTTATTATGGGTTATATTAGATTGAAAATATGTTCCCCGAACCGTGCAAACCATCTACCAACTTTTTTTCATTCTCTAAAAACATGTTTTTTTCTTGTGTCGCCGCACCTGCTTCTCATATGCTTCCCGGGGACAGGGCCACGTGAACCCCATGCTCCGGCTCACCAAGTGCATCATCGCCAAGAGCCTCCTCGTGACCTTCTGCTCGGTCTCACCACCGTCAGTGTGAAGCTCGCGCCCCCGGGCAAAAGAAATAGTATAGTATAAATTTCAATTATTATAGGTATTTACCATATGTTGATATATAGCAACAAAAGTTTTACCAAATATACATACATATAATTTAAGAATCTAATATTTTGGTGATATACAAAATCTTATGGTAAGTAAATGATAGTTAACAAACTAGCTCGTATGCTCTGATTTTTTTTAGATAATGAGCTCGTATGCTCTGATATTCTTGCTTATCAGGGGATAATTATGAATTTGGGTAAGAGGTACGTCGAACTTGGGTAAGAAAAGGCACAGCGAAGGGCATGCTGAACCGCCAACGCGCACTGCACACTCGTCGAGTCGATGGGATCTCATTGAAGAAGGCAGAAAAGTTGTGGTGCCCGGACCCTCAGTCATTTAGCCCAATCGAGCAAACCAATTGATCAGAGACCAACAGCCCATAGCAAGTTAATCTGGTCTATTGATGATTAAGTAAACTAACAAATGGATGTGCCCCCTCGGCCTCCCCATTCATGTGCAGCATGTCTCGCTGCCATGCACCACTTTGCCAGGGCGAGCCGGGTCCATCACAGATGTAGCGGTGCCCCAACCGCTATCTTGCTAAACCCGAGGTTGGGCACAGTGGGAGTAGCAAGAAAAGAACATTGTGATCTGGCCCTCCGAAGCAGCCTTGCTCCCAATGGCTCGCATGAGCCATGAGCTGATCCATATCACAAAACCAGATCATATCTATATCAACAAAGCCACTATACATGGTTTTGTAAGTGGAGGGGGTCTATTTGCTGATGAGGGCTATGTAGGTTTTTTTTTTCAAACTAAAATGACTTACAATTTTCAGTGGAGGGAGTATGCACTGCTGGATATGCCTAAGCATCACCCTCGATGAACTCTATGTTTCAAGGAACTAGTCGTCCTAGTCTCCTAGATGCCTCTGTAGCAAAAATAGAAGTGGTGTTTTGAACAAATTTACCAATCATGACCTGAACAATAACAAATGAGAGTGTCTTATGATTTGCGTTTTGCCTCTCCAGTATGTTCTTACCTATGAGTGAATGGATAACAATCAAATA
Source organism: Echinochloa crus-galli (assembly GCA_900205405.1). Taxonomy (NCBI): domain Eukaryota; kingdom Viridiplantae; phylum Streptophyta; class Magnoliopsida; order Poales; family Poaceae; genus Echinochloa; species Echinochloa crus-galli. Next base: position 278,508 of record OAMR01000380.1, read on the forward strand.
CAGTTTATAAAGTTTTATTGCATAATATACGAATCCAGTTCCAAGCAACTCGATCAAATTGTATGCTGCACTACTGGTTTCTTATTAAGTCCACAACTGCATATTTATACCCGTTGCTACAGTATGCATTACATACCATTTAAGTCGACTAACCGTATATTATGCTCATACTTTTTTATCTCTGTTTATCAGTGTGCTGTGGGGCACCTAATATGCTCATCCTGCCTTAGCAAGCTCCACAAAACGAACAAATGCCACTACTGCTCTCGAAAAGGTGACTACAACCGCTGCTATGGGATCGAAAACATCCTTGCATCTATCCAAGTTCCTTGCTCCAACGCCAAGTACGGATGCACCGTGAAGACAAGCAACTACCAAAAGGAAGATCACGCGGTGATATGCCCGCATACGCCGTGCTTTTGCCCTAACTTTGGTTGCTGCTTTACTGGATCAACCGGATTGCTCCTCGGCCATTTGGTCACTGAGCACGGGTGGCCCTGCACCAAGTTCAGATATGGCTGGTCCTTCCGTACCAACGTGAGGGAAGGGGTACATGTCCTCTCCAGCGAGGATGGGCAATTCACTACCGGATTTCAGTACTTCGCCGTGTGCCTGGGGCACACGGCGAAGCCCCTTTAGGCACACGGCGAAGCTCCTACGGCGACGAGCCCCGACGGCGAAGCCAGCTTCGCCGTAGGCCATTTTTCGAGCACACGGCGAAGACTTCGCCGTAGGCTAAATGCGGCACACGGCGAAGAAAAGTAACAAACGGTCACCCGCCGCGCCGTCCGTCAGGTGCTTTTGAAATTCAAATCTTCGCCGTGTGCCTGGGGCTGGGCACACGGCGAAGATTTAAAACTTCGCCGTGAGCCAGCCCTAGGGCACACGGCGAAGTATTGGTCTTCGACGTGTGCCCAAGGGCTGGCACACGGCGAAGTATTGGTCTTCGCCGTTTGCCCAAGGGCTGGCACATGGCGAAGTTTTGGTCACTTCGCCGTGTACCAGGGTTTGGCACACGGCGAAGTGACCAAATACGCTGGCACTAATGGTCACTTCGCCGTGTGTCAGGTTCATGGCACACGGCGAAGTGACCTTTAAATTTCTGTTTTTTTTTTGTTTTTTGACGTATATAGGACCCCAAAATTCACACAAACATTTCAGGCATCATCATATATCATAACAAGCATCCCAGACATATATGATGCATCCTGATAATTGGAAAACAGGACTTGAGTTAGTGAAAAAATGAGATGCATCTCAAAGAAGGAACAGTTTTAGCCTTCTACTAAGTAAACAATTAATTAAAGGAAATATCCAATGGCAAATGAGCTTAGAAACAATGTCTCTTAAATAGGTAAGAAATCAAATGGAAACTGAATTTTCTAAGTATACGCATATGGAAATACAGTTACAAATTAACGTCTATAATTGGCATGGTGAAAATGGTTAGCTTAAGTTATGATGGGATTTCACAGAAAAAAGCTTTCATAGGATTTCTGTAGTTTTGGCCCAAGAAACGTAAAGATATAAATGACATTTAGTTTCACCATCTCCCTATAGAACTCCACTGACCCATTCCCTGGAACAACCATAACAGAACATGGAAAGGAAGGAAGGACCACATTTGATTGTTCATGACAGTTAAAAGATCACCACGGGAATTAATTGATCTCAAGCAAGGTAAGAGTTGCTCACTCTAGAAAGAAATCAATCTATAGGGCACTGATGCATTGCCATGCTATGCCAATTAAACATGGACTTTAGAAAGACATTGTTCCAAATACAGAAGCCTGAAAAGCTCTAGGAAGTAAAGCATGATCAGAATATATCTATAGAAAAAATTAAAAGGGAAGCCAATTAAACTGTAACAGCACTGAAAATAAGTCTGAACTATTTTGTCGAAACAATAATGGAAAGTGTACAGCATATTCAAAGAGCACTTTTAATCATTTGGCCTTATCAGACTACAAATGGAATGGTAAGATTAAATATGAGGCAGTGTTTTCCTATGGCCATTGCCCATTGCAGACGTGCAGTGCTAAAGAATAAAGTATGATTGCTTTCCAGACTAGTTCATGTAGCGAACTCGTTAGCCTATATCTTAGTATATGAGTATGACAGGCAACCGATAATTCAACATACACAAGTACAGTTCGGTTCGATGGATATATGGTGGCACATCTTTGTTTTTTTACACTAAATCATAACAAAGCAAATCCACCTCAGAAATAATCCATATCCAATTGCTAAATTGCTGAAAAAGTGCATGTGGTCATTTTCAAAAAAAAACACATGTGCGATCTGTACATGATAACTGCAAAATATCCTTATATGCAAATTTCTGTGAAATATATGGTTGGAGATCGGAAGACGGTGCTTCTTGGAGCGAGACGGGCACGGAATGGCGAGCATCACGGGACCGCCGGACAGCCGCTGCCGTCATCTTTTCAAGCGATGATGTCGCACTGCGCCACTGCCAGGCAGTGGAGGAGGCTGCAGGGGCTGGCATCGGCTCGCCGTGGGGCTAGCGCCGAGCGTTGAACAGGGAGGAGAAGCTGGGCTGTGCAGCGCGCAGGCGAGGAGAGAGGAAGAGGCGGCGCTGCCAGGGAGCAGGTGCGGCCGTGGGGGAGAAGGAGCTGGTGGGCAGTGGTGGCTGGGTAGGGTTTCTTGCCTTTTATTCTAGACCAAGTGCATCTCGGCCTCACGTTACGATCTAACGGCCAAGGACGAGAGTACGGTTGATTTGGGCTGAGATGGGCCGATTATGCAAGATGGGCTTAATTCTCACGCTGAATGTTCAGATGGGTTGATTTAGGTTTCCCACTTCGTCGTGTGCCTCAGATTTGGCACACGGCGAAGATTTTAAAAATTATTTTTTAAAACAAAGGAAACAAAAAAACAAAAAGAAAGAAAACGAAAAAATTCCAAAAAAATTGTTACCATTCACTTCGCCGTGTGCCACCTGGCTTGGCACACGGCAAAGAGGCCTCTTCGCCGTGTGCCGAGCAAGGTGGCACACGGCAAAGAGGCTTTTGCCGTGTGCCAAGCCAGGTGGCACACGGCGAAGTGAATGGTAACAATTTTTTTGGAATTTTTTCGTTTTCTTTCTTTTTGTTTTTTGTTTCCTTTGTTTTAAAAAATAATTTTTAAAATCTTCGCCGTGTGCCAAATCTGAGGCACACGACGAAGTGGGAAACCTAAATCAACCCATCTGAACATTCAGCGTGAGAATTAAGCCCATCTTGCATAATCGGCCCATCTCAGCCCAAATCAACCGTACTCTCGTCCTTGGCCATTAGATCGTAACGTGAGGCCGAGATGCACTTGGTCTAGAATAAAAGGCAAGAAACCCTACCCAGCCACCACTGCCCACCAGCTCCTTCTCCCCCACGGCCGCACCTGCTGCCTGGCAGCGCCGCCTCTTCCTCTCTCCTCGCCTGCGCGCTGCACGGCCCAGCTTCTCCTCCCTGTTCAACGCTCGGCGCTAGCCCCACGGCGAGCCGATGCCAGCCCCTGCAGCCTCCTCCACTGCCTGGCAGTGGCGCAGTGCGACATCATCGCTTGAAAAGATGACGGCAGCGGCTGTCCGGCGGTCCCATGATGCTCGCCATTCCGTGCCCGTCTCGCTCCAAGAAGCACCGTCTTCCGATCTCCAGACAATACACTATGCCACTTTGGTAAGACTTAGATCTCCCTTTTTCAGCAATTTAGCAATTGGATATGGATTATTTCTGAGGTGGATTTGCTTTGTTATGATTTAGTGTAAAAAAACAAAGATGTGCCACCATGTATCCATCGAACCGAACTGTACTTGTGTATGTTGAATTATCGGTTGCCTGTCATACTCATATACTAAGATATAGGCTAACGAGTTCGCTACATGAACTAGTCTGGAAAGCAATCATACTTTATTCTTTAGCACTGCACGTCTGCAATGGCAATGGCCATAGGAAAACACTGCCTCATATTTAATCTTACCATTCCATTTGTAGTCTGATAAGGCCAAATGATAAAAGTGCTCTTTGAATATGCTGTACACTTTCCATTATTGTTTCGACAAAATAGTTCAGACTTATTTTCAGTGCTGTTACAGTTTAATTGGCTTCCCTTTTAATTTTTTCTATAGATATATTCTGATCATGCTTTACTTCCTAGAGCTTTTCAGGCTTCTGTATTTGGAACAATGTCTTTCTAAAGTCCATGTTTAATTGGCATAGCATGGCAATGCATCAGTGCCCTATAGATTGATTTCTTTCTAGAGTGAGCAACTCTTACCTTGCTTGAGATCAATTAATTCCCGTCGTTTAAATTTTATAAAATTCAAATGAAGTCTGAAAATCACGAGATTTCTCGATTTATCATGCTATCATACATGGAGCATGGGAAAAATCATCTAGGATGGATTCACACGTTCTCTCATGCTCGCTGCTTATAAACCGAAACATTCTCATGAAGTTTCAGAGAGAAGAAAGTGATGTGGTTAGAATTGTATCTAGAATGAGATTCAAATTCGAATGTGTGTTGAAATCATTCTTTATAGCCAAAAAATAATATGGACGCAAACCAATTTGTATACAAAGCCTGTCCATATGAAACCGTGTAATTTGAATCAAATTTACATCGAATTCAAACAAAACAAAGGCTACATAAAATTATAAAAGGCATCTTCGTCGTGTGCCACCTGGCCCGGCACAAGGCGAAGAGCCTCTTTGCCGTGTGCCACGTGGCCCGGCACACGGCGAAGCATCTCTTTGCCGTGTGCCACTTGGCCCGGCGCACGGCGAAGAGTCTCTTCGTCGTGTGCCAAGTTACGGCCTACGGCAAAGTTTTCTAAAAAAAAATATTTTTTTACCTCTACATATTTTTATGGTGTGCATATATTCTTGTACATATCATATTTGATTTTCGTGAATTTTATAATTAGTTTGATATATTTCGCGATTTAATTTGATTCCTAGTATTTTTTGTCTAATTCGAATTTGAACTGCAGGTGCATGAAGTTATAGAGTAAAAAAAGTGTAAAAATGATATTCATAACATTGAGTGTAGTGTAAGACCTTATCGAGGTGTTGAGAACAAAAACTTGAAAATTTTGGTCTTCAAACATTACCATGTGTAGGAGCGCGAATACCGTTTAAATTTTATAAAATTCGAATGACGTCTGAAAATCACGAGATTTCTCGATTTGTCATGCTATCATACATGGAGCATGGGAAAAATCATCTAGAATGGATTCGCACGTTCTCTCATGCTCGCTGCTTCTAAACCGAAACATTCTCATGAAGTTCCAGAGAGAAGAAAGTGATGTGGTTAGAATTATATCTAGAATGAGATTCAAATTCGCATGTGTGTTCAAATCATTCTTTATAGCCAAAAAATAATATGGACGCAAACCAATTTGTATACAATGTCTGTCCACATGAAACCGTGTAATTTTGAATCAAATTTACATCGAATTCAAACAAAACAAAGACCACATGAAATTATAAAAGGCATCTTCGTCGTGTGCCACCTGGCCCGGCACACGGCGAAGAGCCTCTTTGCTGTGTGCCACGTGGCCCGGCACACGGCGAAGCATCTCTTTATCGTGTGCCAAGATACGGCCTACGGCAAAGTTTTTCTAAAAAAATATTTTTTTACCTCTACATATTTTTAAAGTTGTGCATATATTCTTTTACATATTTTTTTAAGATGCGGGCCTACTTGTCGGCTTTGACCGGCTCTTCGCCGTGTGCCTCGGATCTAGGCACACGGCGAAGCTATGTGAAAAAAATAAATTAAAACCTTTTTTTGTTTTGTATAAGCTTTGCCGTGGGCCAGAGCCTAGGGCACACGGTAAATTATTTTTTAAGATCGCGCGGTGTAGGAAATTTTAGAAAATTCGCCGTGGGCCCCAACGTTGGCACACGGCGAAGACTTATTTTTAGATTTTGCCCACGGCGAAGTTTCGGACACACGGTGAAGCTTGGGATTCCGGTAGTGATTGTTCCTGCTCAACATTGTGCTTGGGCTGGTTGGCTGCTTTGTCTCAGTGTTCTGTGTACAGCCCCATGACACCGAGCCAAAATTCTGGTGTGTTGTGACCTTTAACTATAGGGAGAACAGTTCGTTTCATCATGTCCACTCTTTAGATTTCCAGGTGCCAAGCACGACGCTCTCTAATGGGATACCATATGACCCCAGGTCTGTTCTTGTGCCGAAATCCTATCTGGAGAAGGAGAACAAGCTTAAGATCCTCGTTACTGTGAACAAGGCCTTATATTAGTTTTAAAAACAGCTTGAGAAAGAAGATGCACACAACAGGTGGCTCAGATCTTAGCTCATCTTACTGAGGAACTGGGATACGTTCATAGTTTTTATTTCTCGTTTTGATAATGACATGCATATCGTCTCAGATAAGTATTAGTGTTTAGTTGCATCCATTGTTCGGTATGGTCATTGTGGATACTTCAGCTGTGACAATGCAAGTTTCTCCCAGTTATCCCTTGTGTGTGCGCGCGTGTGCGTGCTTTTATCTGGATTGATGTGCAGTTGGGTTTGGGCATGTGGTGCTCTTGTTGCCGTGCCAAGCTCTCACGCGGAAACTGTCACACTCTCATGTGTGCCGGCGGCCACAATTTCATCGGAGGACTAGTGCTTGTTAGTATTTTCGTTCTGATCGCCCTAATGATTTCACTTTGACATCACAAGTTAATAGACAAGTTGACAAAGAGACAAGCATACTTGGCTCAATAGCATATCTTGATATCACAGAACTATCGTCCTGAACTATCATCCGAGGATCACTTCGTCCCTAAACTACAAAATGGTCATTACAGTCCTTAAACTTTCACGATCAACTCAATTATCAGCCATCTAAGCAATACTGTAGTGTTCAGTTGCAAGTACACAAATAATCAATGGTTGTTTTAAATATTTGGTATTCATACAAGTATCTTGGATTTTTCTCTCTTTTAGGCCTGTCTCAGTGCACAGTTTCACTATACGGTTACCTAAATTAGAAACTAGGTAACTGTGCTAAAGGAGATGGAACTCCTCTCACATCCCATAAAACCCTGGCTTCTTTCTCCTATACCACATCAACACATTTAATACCATAAAACTCCCTATAAAACCTCCACTGAGACTGGCCTAATATAACAGACAAGAAAAAACAAAATACTGATTGCAAATTACATCACTTGAAATTCCGGTGCCCGTTTTTGTTATAGTGGTTACAAATGCCTTGCACCAATTACTCTCGGCATTTGTTTGAAATGGCTCGCTGGCTCTGACATCTCGTAAAAGTAGTATAATAAATAAAGGGAAAATTTGCTACAAGACATGCAAAGTGGAGCGCGTTTGCTGAGACACACCGTTGATCGCGTTATATGCTGGTGGACACTCTCTTTTTGTGCAAATTTACTGGAAGACACCGCTCCTATTAAAATAATATTTTTCAGCCAAGTAGGAGAGAGAAACGTGATGAAATGTCATTCTTACCCCTGACTCCACTTGTCATATTCTTCCCTTTCCCTAATGGTTGTGTCAAGCCCCACGCCCTCCAGTGCTCAAGCTCGCGCTCGCGCGTCGCGGTGCAGCCGCGGTGCTCGCGCTCACACGCAAGTCATGGAATGACAAGTGGGACCAAGGGCAAAAATAACATTTCCTTACCGTTATCTCTCCTTCCCAGCCATAAAATGTTATTTTAATCGAAGCGGTGTGTTCCAGCAAATTGGCACAAAACAGCAGTGTGTCTCAGCCTATTAGGCGGTCAACGGTGTGTCTCAGCAAATGAGCGTCATTTCGCATGTCCTGTAGCAAATTTTTCCATAAATAAATCACGGACCTCAAAGTGGGCCGTGCCCATCTCCAGCCCAGTTCTTCCTATCTCTTTTCGCTTCTTGGCCCAGCTTCACTCTCTACTAACCGTACCCGGCGTGCTGCGAGCCGACGGCAAACCGGCGATCGGACGCCGACCGCCGCCTTCCCTCGCCCTCGCATCGACGGATCCCAGGCCGACGGCCGCCGTCCAAGACCCGCCTGAGCACCAACTGCGCCCAATCCCCTCTACCTCCACCACACCATCCTCCCCACGCTGTGACGGAGAACGAAGACCACTGCGATGGCGTAGCCGCGGGGTTCGTCCGAGGGTTACCACCACCGATTGCCGCAGTTCCGGTTAGCATTTCTCACGTTACACTGCTTCGCTCGCAATACACCTTGCAGTAGCTGTCGTCTCGCTAGATCAATTTTGTTCTCGTCTTCTCAGTGGCCGGAAAAATCGACCCTTTTTCTCCTCCGGCCCCGTCGATCTTCACCGCCGCCGTGCGCTCCGTACCCCGCGGTGAGCAGTCTTTTGCCTGATTGGCGGATTTCGGGCGGTCGGGAGATGAGCAACAGCAGCTCTGGTAAAAGAAGGGCGGAGCCGCAGCAAGAAGAGAGTAGCCGCAAGAGGAACGATGGCGCCGCTGCTACCAGCGTCACCGTGGAGCTAGAGGTCATGAACTGCCCCGTCTGCTTTGAGCCCCTGCGGCCTCCAATATTTCAGGTTGTTAGCAGCAGGGTAGTGGGGATCGGAAGAGAAGAATGGAATCAAGGGCAAGAAGCACATGGGGAAGGACCGAAGGAGAGAATCGCCATGGCCGGCGGCCGAGGAGGAAGAAGAACAGGAGTCTGTCTGTTACAGAATAATTCATCCCCCTCTCCCTCGCCCTCCTCTCAGGCATACTCCCTTCGTCCCTAAATGTATATCGTTCTCGCTTCCCGAGAAACATCTTTGATCAAATATATAAAAATATATATTAATATTTATAATACATAATAGATATCATTAAATAGATATTTGAATCTAGTTTTTTAATAAATTTATTTGGAGATTAAAATATTGCACGTATTTTCTACGAATCGAATCTAAATCGTGGCACGGAAACCAATAACGACCTACGTTAAGGGACAGAGGGAGTATGTAGCAAATGAATTGGCACGCAGGCCCAAATGGAATGACGGCTCGCAGGCCCAGCAAGGAAACAGACCAATAGCAGCCTATTAAGTATAGCTATCCTAACATTCCCCCCTTGTTAAATATGCAGCTTGCCCCCAAGCTGCTTAACTTTGACAGCTACACATTGATGACGATAGTAACATCCACACTTGACAGTACTCCTTGCTTGATCACCAGATAGCAGAAGTGCACATAGAATGGTAATACCTATCTTCGTGAAGTACATGTGAATTGTGTTGCTTGAGACAGCAGGTGTTCATGGATCCTCTACTGCTTCAGGGTAAAAGTGCATGATCCGAAGTTGCTGCATCCAATAATTGTTGACCATGATTTGCTGACCAGCTGTGCTCCAGACAAACCGATTGGGAGTTGTTGATGCTGGCCAGTAAGTTGTCACCTTCCCATTTACCACTTCAATCTTGAGGAATTCGATAGCACTTACTTCTGGACCGTATAAAACAGTCATTCCAGTACAGCATCCATCAAGAGAATAAGGAGCACCAATTGGATCCCAAAAGATCAACTGTTGAAGAAGGATCACCATTAAGATCAATTGCTGAAGCAAGATGATGCTAGTCAAAGGCACAACACCGAATTTCTGCCACTGAATCAGCAGGACATTGATTTCTGTTATTTTCAGATTGTTATGAGCTTGGCAAATCTTGCACTTTTTTTTTGAACCAATTTAGCGTCCGCTAGGCAGTGAAGTGGGGCCAAAATTAGTGTGGGCTTCTCAAAATTTCATGGGCTAAAACTAGAGCAGGCCTAAAACAACTGTATGTAGCAGTAACGCGGCGGTTCGGCCAGTCACGCGACGGCCAGCCTCTCTCGTACGTGGACAATGAATGAACTGATTCAAGATAGACTGATTCTATGTTTTATGTGCATACAATTCACTGATTTCACTGACATGTATTACGAAACCGCTAAATGAGTTAGCCTACGCTATAGCCCGCGATAGCGTTTCTAGCCTCTGCAAATTACAGCCGCTAAACAGGTTAGCCGGAGATTTAAAACATTGCCTCATATCCTTCTCCCGTAGCTCGCTGCCCTTCCCCCTCGCCCACTCTCCTCGACAGGTCCCGGCGGCGCGGATCTATGCGGACTCGGAACCTGTATGTTACCTCGCTGCTAAGGAGCATTTGCTGGGGCCTTGCACCAAGTTCAATTATGGCTGGGGATTTTATGCCAACATCCAGGAAGGGGTCCATGTCATCTCCGGCGAAGATGAGCACTTGTTCCTGCTCAACGTTGTATCAGAGCCGTTTGGCTGTGTCATCTCAGTGTTCTGTGTGCGGCCTCATGACACTGACCTGAAATTCCGGTGTGCTGTGTCCTTCAACTTCTGGAAGAACAATATGTACCATGCCCAGACTTCAGAATTCCAGGTGCCAAGCACGACGCTCTCTGATGGGTTACCAAGGGACCGCTTCCTGTTCATTGTGCCCAGGTTTTATCTAGACGAGGACAGCAAAATCTGTATCACTATGAAGAAGGGTTCAAGATGAACATCCTGACACCACGCCGAGGGATTGCTGTCATATGTAATCCTTTTTGTTTCAGGTTAAGTGACAGCTATCGTAGTGATGAGTTTAGCAACCACCATATCTTCATCACTAGACACTGACTGGTTATCACTTCCCACACTCCAGGATCAACATGAACCTCAGTGGTCAAATGCAACAGAACAACATCACTTGAGGGAACAATTATATTGGCACTGAACAATGGCTGCAATTGGAACAGCTCAATATTATAAGGCCGGTTCATTTGACAGTACCCCAAATCCTGAGCTTCTGTTGCAAAATCAACAAGCACTAATGACAGTAGGTGTAGCCAATGCACGCTAGCAAAATACTGCCAAAAAGATGGCCAAGGTGCTGGTCTAAGTTGGGCCCTATCATCAGTGATCTGAGACAGTACTTTTGTTGGCCATGGAACTATGTCACACACATCGGCAAGTAATGGCACTAACATCTCTGCATTCTGGGCACTCAACTCCTCAAACACCTTGTGGGCATCCTCAACTGGGGTATCTCGACAGGGAAGCACAATATCAATCAAGTATGCAGAGTCATAATTGGTGGTGTACCTCTGCAGCATTGCATCGAACACCACTTGAGCATCCCTGGAGGTGGATGGAGGCTTGGCACGCGGAGGAGCATGCCAAGGTGGACGCGGAGGACGACGTCGTAGAGGTTGAAACGGGCGAGGTGGAGCTTGACGCGGACGTCGAGGCCGGGGAACGCACTGAGGACCTTGCCACGGACGTCGAGAACGAGGCGGGCGCGGTGGAGCTCGCCGCAGTCGCCGAAGCCGAGGCACCCGCAGCCGCAGGCGACCTCGCCGCGGCCGTCGAAGCCGAGCCAGGCGCGGAGGAGCTCGCCGCGGTCGCCGAGGATGGGGCTGGCGCGGATGAGCTCGATGCGGACGCGAAGCACCGAGGCCGACGTCGACGAACTCGTCCACCTCCATCTCCTTGCGATGTCCTTCATGCTCCCTGGTCTGGATCGGGGACGCGTGAACATGGGTTGAGCTGTCGACGCCGTGCTTGCTGATGTAGTGGTCGGCGAGCTCGGTGGAGATGATGCTCGGCGTGATGCAGGCAGAAGGCTCGAGCGCGGCCGCTGCGGCGACCAAGGAGGTGGCTGAAGGCGCAGCTGCTGTGGTCGAGGTCGGGGTCGCGGAAGAAGCCGATGCCATCGACGATGAGGTCGTAGGTGCGGGTACGGCCGCGGGCGCGACCGAGGCAGAGGCGGAAGGTGCGGCCGCGGGCACGACCGAGGCGGCGGCAGAAGGTGCGTCCGCAGGCACGACCATGGAGGCCTTCTCGTCTGCACCTCGAGTTATCGGAATCGGCAATCCCACTTGATGTGCATCTGGCAACAACCCTCGTAGATGTTGCGGCCATGCAACTCCCCATAAGCATCTGCTGCAGCCTCCGCCGACATGAACACCACACTCGCCATCACAACGTCAGATCCCCCAATCACCAGAATCTGATCCACCACTCCTCCAAGTGAACCAAATACTTGATGAAGCACGGATTCAGTGATAGGATAGCAGACTGTTGAAGAAGGATCACCATTAAGATCAACTGCTGAAGCAAGATGATGCTAGTCAAAGGCACAACACTGAATTTCTGCCACTGAATCAGCAGGAACATTGCTCTCTGGTCACCAGGCTGCTGTTGCTGTATCAGGAAAACCAAACATTGCAATACTTCTTGCTGATCTGAAACTGCGGGAGGAAACAAGTGTGCTAGTCTAAAAATTGTTTCATTAGAAGACAGCCAAAATACTGTACTATGAACTTGCAAAGACATGGAGATTGTCACAATCTGAGTCCAGGTCACCACAAGGGAATCAGCTAGCAACCTGAACACATATTCAGCAAACAGCCATAAGCAGATCCTTTTGGTCACTGCAATTTCCATTAGAACTGACCAACTGTAGTACACCTTCAGAAATTGTATCAGCGACATATCAAACACTTGGAGCACAATGGCCTCTCCTTGAGACAATGATGGCCAAAAGCTGATGCTTGTCATATACCAGATCTTGATCCCCATGAGAAAATCAGCTAGCATGAAAAGCCTTTGTGAGCTGAAGGAAAATTCTCCCATAAGCAAACCGTTGCAGACCAAAAGAGAGGCTGCATGTACTGATATACCCAACTGATTGCAGGACGACCACTGAGGAATTTGTAAACTTGCAAAAATAATAGCATCAGGAAGAGACCAACGATACTTCTCGAGAACTGCAGCCACTTGACATTGCAACCGAATACTAACTGAAATAGCGGAACCACCCCAAAGCTTTGTGGCCATTTCTAAGATAAGAGCCTCATCAGAAGGAACATATGGAAAATCAGCATTATGTAGACTTTGATGAAATGATCTATACAGATGGAGTATCAGAGGCCACTGTTTCAGAACACATGATAGCATGAGAGACCCCCTCAAGTACTTACTTACAGAATCACTGAACAGCAATGGCAATATCTTGTTCCATAGCACAACCACTACGAAACCAGTGAATGACAGCTCATGTAATGGTCTCAGCTGAATAACAGACTTTTGCATGTCCAACTGGATAGGTGGTGGCCATGGTGGTCTGTGCTGTACCACAAACCAACCCAAACTGTATGGTCTTTGTAGCACTTGCTGAACCACCCATACTCTAGTGATCAAAATTATCAGCATCTCAGATTTGATCCAGTAACCTGTCCCTGGTATAGAAACACCAACATCACCAAGATACTGAACCCCACTAACACTAACTGACAGGCCTGAACTCCCACTGCCAGGGAAGTGGTGAACCATCTGAACATTCTGAAATAATGGAATGGCAACCCAAGTACCGGAAGCCATTGAACTCTGACTTATCATGTCCTCCGACAACAAAAGCAACAGGAAATATGCTGGCCCAACAACTAAAACAACCTCAGATTTGCATATAGAAATAGTTTCAGGCATCACAAGGCTGTGAAATCTCAGTGCGCTGCTTGTGATAATGGACAGCCAATTAAACATTAGGAATTCTGATAATTGCAGCAGGTAGCAGGGGAAGGATTAGAACACTGGAATATGGAGAATCGAGGGAGGAAGAACAGAGATAGAGGAGAAGAACAGAGGCAGCTCTATTGGCTTGAGGAAGAAGATGAAGTCTGTTCTGTTACATGATAATCGATCCCCCTCTCTCTCACTCTTCTAGCATATAAGTAAGACTATTACATGGGCTTGGCCCAGCGATAGGCCGCAGGCCCAACACAAAGTAACTCAGCACAGCCCAACAAGAGGCTGGATCCTAACAAACATCTCTCGTACGCGACTGTTCATCGAATTAGATTTCCTCTCTCCTACTACAGACAACGTAGGGATTGAGGAGCCGGAGAATCTGATCCACCACTCCTCCAAGTGAACCAAATACTTGATGAAGCACGGATTCAGTGATAGGATAGCAAACCCTGTGAATGGTGACCTCCAGGATGCGATTTGGTGACCTCCACTCATCGAAATCGCTGGTGGCCATTTCATCGAACAGGTTGCAAGCACTCAACCACATATTGTTCTCCTTGCTGAAACACCAGGAATCCGACATGGCTGGGTCGTCGAACTTGTTCCTCTCATCAAGTAGGAGCTTGGAACCGAGAGACATGGTGGCGGTAGCTGGGGTGGTGGTGGTCGGAGTGGAGATCCAGATGGAGGGAAAAGGGAAAAATCGAGATGAGAAACACCCGAGAATCGGTGTCTCTGATACCAATTGTTAGCAGCAGGGTAGTGGGGATCGGAAGAGAAGAATGGAATCAAGGGCAGGAAGCACATGGGGAAGGACCGAAGGAGAGAATCGCCATGGCCGGCGGCTGAGGAGGAAGAAGAACAGGAGTCTGTCTGTTACAGAATAATTCATCCCCCTCTCCCTCGCCCTCCTCTCAGGCATACTCCCTCCGTCCCTAAATGTATATCGTTCTCGCTTCCCGAGAAACATCTTTGATCAAATATATAAAAATATATATTAATATTTTGTAAACATGCAAAAATAATAGCATCAGGAAGAGACCAACGATACTTCTCGAGAACTGCAGCCACTTGACATTGCAACCGAATACTAACTGAAATAGCGGAACCACCCCAAAGCTTTATAATACATAATAGATATCATTAAATAGATATTTAAATCTAGTTTTTTAATAAATTTATTTGGAGATTAAAATATTGCACGTATTTTCTACGAATCGAATCTAAATCATGGCACGGAAACCAATAACGACCTACGTTAAGGGACAGAGGGAGTATGTAGCAAATGAATTGGCAGGCAGGCCCAAATGGAATGACGGCTCGCAGGCCCAGCAAGGAAACAGACCAATAGCAGCCTATTAAGTATAGCTATCCTAACACAGGTACACTCGCTGTGCCCCAAAAGTCATCACCAGTTTCTCTTTACCTTTGTTGCAGTCTCCTTTCGTTAGTGTTCGGAAATTCAGACGAGAGTTTTCTGAATCTTTTGGTCCATTTGGTAATGCAGTTCTAAAAAGGGAAAAGTCCATTTTACAACCTTCAACTATGACAGCAGTCTGATTTTCAATCTTAAACTACGAAACCGGATAACAAAGGCCATCCAACTATCAAAACCGTGCAAATTTAGCCCTTAGGGTGGTTTCAAAGGTGGTTTTGTATTTTATAAAAATTAAAAATATTCAAATTTAAACTAAAAAATTCATAAGTAATTCATTTTAAGTCAAATAGAGGTTGAAACGGGCGAGGTGGAGCTTGACGCGGACGTCGAGGCCGGGGAACGCACTGAGGACCTTGCCACGGACGTCGAGAACGAGGCGGGCGCGGTGGAGCTCGCCGCAGTCGCCGAAGCCGAGGCACCCGCAGCCGCAGGCGACCTCGCCGCGGCCGTCGAAGCCGAGCCAGGCGCGGAGGAGCTCGCCGCGGTCGCCGAGGATGGGGCTGGCGCGGATGAGCTCGATGCGGACGCGAAGCACCGAGGCCGACGTCGACGAACTCGTCCACCTCCATCTCCTTGCGATGTCCTTCATGCTCCCTGGTCTGGATCGGGGA
>OAMR01000380.1:294179-318101 GCA_900205405.1 Echinochloa crus-galli
GTCGTTCTCGCTTCCCGAGAAACATCTTTGATCAAATATATAAAATATATATTAATATTTATAATACATAATAGATATCATTAAATAGATATTTAAATCTAGTTTTTTAATAAATTTATTTGGAGATTAAAATATTGCACGTATTTTCTACGAATCGAATCTAAATCATGGCACGGAAACCAATAACGACCTACGTTAAGGGACAGAGGGAGTATGTAGCAAATGAATTGGCAGGCAGGCCCAAATGGAATGACGGCTCGCAGGCCAGCAAGGAAACAGACCAATAGCAGCCTATTAAGTATAGCTATCCTAACACAGGTACACTCGCTGTGCCCCAAAAGTCATCACCAGTTTCTCTTTACCTTTGTTGCAGTCTCCTTTCGTTAGTGTTCGGAAATTCAGACGAGAGTTTTCTGAATCTTTTGGTCCATTTGGTAATGCAGTTCTAAAAAGGGAAAAGTCCATTTTACAACCTTCAACTATGACAGCAGTCTGATTTTCAATCTTAAACTACGAAACCGGATAACAAAGGCCATCCAACTATCAAAACCGTGCAAATTTAGCCCTTAGGGTGGTTTCAAAGGTGGTTTTGTATTTTATAAAAATTAAAAATATTCAAATTTAAACTAAAAAATTCATAAGTAATTCATTTTAAGTCAAAAAAAATACAAAATTGGTATCAAAAGTTTTCTAAAAATGTAACCTATCTATTGTCACTATATTTATCAGTTAATCGGATCCATTTTTTTATGTCCATAGTATTTGGTTGCTTATAGTTATGCCTATTATTTTTGAATAATTAAGATTTAAATAGAGCAATAATAGATAGGTTACATTTTTAGAATTTTTTGATACTGGTTTCATATTTTTCTAATTTAAGATGAAATAGTTTTGATTTTTATAAATAATTGGATTTTTTTAATTTTTTTACAAAATACAAAACCACCTTTGAAACCATCCTAAGGGCTAAATTTGCATGGTTTTGATAGTTGGATGGCCTTTGTTATCCGGTTTTGTAGTTCAATGTTGAAAATCAGACTGTTGTCATAGTTGAAGGTTGTAAAATGGACTTTTCCCTTCTAAAAATGCTTCCAGGCCATTTGATCTATTTGATCATGTATGTAATTGCTGCACTTAGTATATCAGTCTACACTCTACACACCATTTGGAACACATTAATTACACGGAAAACTATTCGATTGCATACTTCTAGTAGATATATGAGGCAAAATCCCAGGGCCTAATGTTTTGAGAAAGCAACAATACTTTGGACGGGGTAGTAGGCTTCACAACATCCTTATCGATGGTGCTGCGCTTTGATCTCAAGAAATTAGAAAACGACACTGAAAGAAGAGTTTGGCATATCTAGTGTAGCTTCTTTCTGTGGGTTTTTTTTTTTGGAACAAGCACTGAAGTTTCCTCCTTGATATTGTGATTTATGGATGAGTCACTGCAGCAACCAAAGTACCTTTTACACAGATATTGAATGCAGATAACAGGTCTTAAGAAATAAGTGGTGCATTGAGGAAAATACTACTTTCATGCACCTGAAGAATACTATCACCACTTACCAATCTTTGTGTAATTCACTTGTGCTAGTGCCATAGCACAGTGTAAGTGGTTGATGATTAGGTTTAGGGTTATATTGCAATTGGGAACATCAAGAAGAAAAGGCTATATTGAGGTAGATGCGTTCAGGTGGTCCTATACAATACTTATAGCTGTAACAGATAAATGTCCGAAGCTCTAGAACTTTGTCTAGCTAGACATAAATGACTGCTGACTGATGACATAGAACTGAAAAGTAAATGTTGTTTTAAACTTTTCTACTAAAATTCACCACTACTCTGTATGCCTAAACATAGCCCGTTTTGAACTCTCTACTTCAAGGATCAATTATAAGGTTGTACTTATGGATCTACATTGTGCACTTTATTGCAAAAAGAACAAAAAAGATCACATGGTGTTTTAAATCTGTCTTCTATGATCAAACCAACCCAACTATCTTACTCTCGGTTTGCATTTTTATCTTCTACTGAGTACGTTCTTACCTACATATTTGTTCTTACTTTGTGCATTACATACATAGGATCTGATTGAGTCTTCAGACAACAAGCCTTAGTTACTTCAGCTACTATAATATTTATACTGATTTATCTGTAATCCTCAGTGTGCTGTGGGGCATCTCATATGTTCATCCTGCTGTAGCAAGCTCCCAACACCCAAGAAATGCCACCACTGCTCCCGTGAAAGTGACTATAACCGCTGCCATGGGATTGAAAAAATCATTGGATCTATCCAAGTTCCTTGCACCAACACTAAGTATGGACGCTCCATGAAGACCCGCATACTTCTAGTAGATATATGAGGCAAAATCCCAGGGCCTAATGTTTTGAGAAAGCAACAATACTTTGGACGGGGTAGTAGGCTTCACAACATCCTTATCGATGGTGCTGCGCTTTGATCTCAAGAAATTAGAAAACGACACTGAAAGAAGAGTTTGGCATATCTAGTGTAGCTTCTTTCTGTGGGTTTTTTTTTTTGGAACAAGCACTGAAGTTTCCTCCTTGATATTGTGATTTATGGATGAGTCACTGCAGCAACCAAAGTACCTTTTACACAGATATTGAATGCAGATAACAGGTCTTAAGAAATAAGTGGTGCATTGAGGAAAATACTACTTTCATGCACCTGAAGAATACTATCACCACTTACCAATCTTTGTGTAATTCACTTGTGCTAGTGCCATAGCACAGTGTAAGTGGTTGATGATTAGGTTTAGGGTTATATTGCAATTGGGAACATCAAGAAGAAAAGGCTATATTGAGGTAGATGCGTTCAGGTGGTCCTATACAATACTTATAGCTGTAACAGATAAATGTCCGAAGCTCTAGAACTTTGTCTAGCTAGACATAAATGACTGCTGACTGATGACATAGAACTGAAAAGTAAATGTTGTTTTAAACTTTTCTACTAAAATTCACCACTACTCTGTATGCCTAAACATAGCCCGTTTTGAACTCTCTACTTCAAGGATCAATTATAAGGTTGTACTTATGGATCTACATTGTGCACTTTATTGCAAAAAGAACAAAAAAGATCACATGGTGTTTTAAATCTGTCTTCTATGATCAAACCAACCCAACTATCTTACTCTCGGTTTGCATTTTTATCTTCTACTGAGTACGTTCTTACCTACATATTTGTTCTTACTTTGTGCATTACATACATAGGATCTGATTGAGTCTTCAGACAACAAGCCTTAGTTACTTCAGCTACTATAATATTTATACTGATTTATCTGTAATCCTCAGTGTGCTGTGGGGCATCTCATATGTTCATCCTGCTGTAGCAAGCTCCCAACACCCAAGAAATGCCACCACTGCTCCCGTGAAAGTGACTATAACCGCTGCCATGGGATTGAAAAAATCATTGGATCTATCCAAGTTCCTTGCACCAACACTAAGTATGGACGCTCCATGAAGACCCGCTACTACGAAAGGGTAGAACATGAGAAAACATGCCCACATGCACCATGCTTCTGTCCTGACACTGGCTGCAGCTTCTCCGGATCAACTGGAAAGCTTCAAAAACATTTCATCGCCCACCACCAGTGGCTTTGCACCAAGTTCAATTATGGCTGGTGATTTTATGCCAACATCCAGGAAGGGGTCCGTGTCATCTCCGGCGAAGATGAGCACTTGTTCCTGCTCAATGTTATATCAGAGCCGTTTGGCTGTGTCATCTCAGTGTTCTGTGTGCGGCCTCATGACACTGACCTGAAATTCCGGTGTGCTGTGTCCTTCAACTTCTGGAAGAACAATATGTACCATGCCCAGACTTCAGAATTCCAGGTGCCAAGCACGACGCTCTCTGATGGGTTACCAAGGGACCGCTTCCTGTTCATTGTGCCCAGGTATTATCTAGACGAGGACAGCAAAATCTGTATCACTATGAAGAAGGGTTCAAGATGAACATCCTGACACCACGCCGAGGGATTGCTGTCATATGTAATCCTTTTTGTTTCAGGTTAAGTGACAGCTATCGTAGTGATGAGTTTAGCAACCACCATATCTTCTCGTGTTTAGTAGCAAGTTACCCTATAATGTACCGGTGTTATTTTGGTCAGGTATTGCCAATTGCGATATCAAGTTGTAACAGAACAAGTATCAGTTCCGGTTTGTCATAGCATTATCAAACTAGCAACAGTTAACAATCTCTGTTAAAACAAACAGTTAATAGTCGGATTTTGTTTAGGAAGCAAGGCCACCTCTTTGATTTGTGTTCTTTTTTTTTCCCAGAAAGCACAAGGGTTCAAACCATCTTGTCCATGACGAGACATTGTCCTGAAACTCCTCATCCACCTGACTTTTTTTCTTCGATATGTACACATGTGTGCTGTGGGCCATGTCATATGCTTATCCTGCCGTCTCGACCTGAGCTGACGAAGTGCTACAAGCCTTGCTGTACTAGACAACATCTTCAAGTCTATCCAGGTTCCTTGCGCCAACACCAAATATGGGTGTGCCGTGAAGACGAGCTACTACCGAAAATCGATCATCTTTTTTTTTCCGGTCTTGCTAGCGTCCGGACGTCCGATCCGGACGCTAGCGTCGGATGGTCAAACAAAACATAATAACTCCCACCGTAACATGTGTCTCGTGTTGCGTGCAACATAAAATCTGTCGAACAGAAGCATTCTTATGTATGCACGGGAGTAAAAATAGTAGAGAGAGAAAAAAAGAGGATGACGTGGCACAATCACAGCCAAGTATTGATAACCTACGGTACTGTAGCATGCAAAAAAATCCCGCCGCAACATTACATGATGTTGCATGCAACATGCAACATATAAAATTTTTTGCAACATCCAAAAAGAACGTATGCAACATCAAATAATAGTATCTGCAACATTAATAGTCAATGTTTGCAACATTAAAACGGCGTGCTCACAACACTCGGCCACGCACGGCAGCAGACGAAAAATTTTCAATGAAAATGCAACATCCGGATGAAACACTTACAACATGCAAACGAAACATATGCAATATCGCAACATCACATATCCATTTTTGCAACATTCATATCAAATAGTTGCAACATTTTTTCTAAAATATCGGAAACACATGAAACATGTTGTTGCAACATGAAGGAGCGAAACCCTAGAACATTCCAGATCTAGTTTTGCAACATTTTCATTAAACAGTTGCAACATTCATCTACTCGCATTATGCATGCCTTCTGCCATTCTATTGCATCTTCGCCTTTGCCATCTCATGTTGTATGGACACACTGTGGATAAGATCCGTGCGAGAGACAGGGTTTGGTGGGTGTTCTTTTTTGTTAAATTCCATTTGCTTTGTGTGCAGTGCACATGTATGTCTAGTCTGTTTGTAACAATGGTTCCGATTGGTCGTCGATCTGCTGCATCAAATTTTATAATGGCATAGGGTAAAAGTCTCCTTCTTCTTCCGGCGGCGCCGCAACGGAACGGAACGGAGCACCCTCTTTTCGCCGGGAGCCTGCGCCGCCGCGCAGGCCGTCGGAAGGGAGGTGGACGAAGCGGATGGCACCGCAGGAGCCGGAAGAAGGCGAGTGCGGCGGCGTCATGAAGCGGAGGAAGGCCGTCGCGGCCAGCGACGTGAGCATGGAGCTCGACATCCTCGACTGCCCCGTCTGCTACCACCCCCTGCGGCCCCCGATCTTCCAGGTACACACGCGCATATACATTGGGTCGACTTGTCTTGATATTTCGCCGCGAGTTCATCTGCGGCGTTCGAACCTGACACAGTGGATTTGTACCCGATGTAGTGCTGTTGCTCTAGGTTACGAGCAGGGCCACACAATGAATGATTAGGTGTACAGTTTTTTTTGATCTTTGATAAAAAAAGGAGAAGCTTTGCTTGTATTTTTGAATTTTGGTGTAGCACTCTGTTTTGTGTAGGAAGTTTGTGAAGAAAGAACTCGCCTTGCATCAACGAATTCCAGGTTATGTTGGGGAAAGAATTTGCAGAAATTTTCTGAGATCCTTAATTTGGTCCAACACGTCGCAGATTTCATATTTCATAGTCGTACACTCAGTACTTAGTATTTGGTAACTTGCTCAGCTATTTACCAAACTGGAGTAGACCACTAGAATTGAGTGCTAATTTAATTGATGGATAATTTCCTCCAAAAAATTTAATTGATCAATATATGGAGCAGGGGTATATGTATGTAACATTGCCAGTATCTTCAAGTTTCTTTGCAGTGCCAATGTTTCATTTGAATTTCGTCGTCACTGAATTACATGGCCCAAATTTAGGGGCCACAGGTTTGTAAAATTGAACTGAAAATGGCTGTAGTTGCAAGAAGAACTGGCATGGTTTGCACCACGTCAATGGCATCTACAGTCCAAGGAAGATTCATCAAATTCTAAACAGCCTAAAAATTCATGTGTTTATGCCTATGCAGATAGTTAACGCTGAAGTAACAGTGGCATATCATTCAGTAAATTTGAGGCAGACAAATGGGAAGGGCTAACTGAGCTAATTCAGGGATTTCTTATGTTTTTTTAGATAAAGGAAACAATAACGGGCCTTAACATTCACAAGTGAATGACTACTGCCAAGGGATTTCATGTGCCTTATTCATTTATTGTTTGTGTGGAACTATACATGTTGATCTTCTATGTGTTTAGCTACCATTCAATGCTTGCTTACAAATTCACACCCTTTCATTCTGATCAATGCATGCATGTTTCCTATGGCTCAAATTGTTCTCACTTCTCACATTTACTGATTCATCCTTTTTCCTCAGTGTGCTGTGGGGCATGTTGTATGCACATCTTGTCGTGCAAAGCTCCCAGACAGGTGCCACTCCTGCTCGATCACCACGGGCTACAATCGGTGCTACATTATAGAGCATGTTGTTGAGTCCACAAAAGTTCCTTGCTTCTATGGCAATCTTGGATGCACTAAAAAGATAACCTACTACGAGAAAGAAGACCACGAGAAAGTGTGCCCTCATGGGCCGTGCTTCTGCCCTGAAAAGGACTGCTCCTTCTGCGGATCAACTGTGATGCTCCATGAACATTTTGCTTCCATTCACAAGTGGCATTGCATCAGGCTTTCCTACAACAAGGCATTCCGATTCCGCATTGCACAGGGCTCAACTATCCTCCAGGGTGAAGATGGGCACTTGTTCTTGGTTAACATGGCACTTGAGCCTGCTGGGGGCGTCATCTCACTTTTCAGCATCCAGCCTAACATCACAGAATCAAACTTCAAGTGCAAACTGGCAGTCTCATGTCCTGAAATGAGCTACTCTCAGGTTAGTCAGTTCCCAACGAGAAGCACCAATCTGTTTGATTTTTTCTCCAAAACAGTAATCGGGCCGGCCCGTCTAGGCCCAACGCGAAACATTCCGTTTTTTTTTCTTCCTTCCAAGTTTCGAAATTTCAACGCACTTTGACCTGTTCACCGCACAATCTCTTCTTCTTAAGACTTTTACCTGTACGCCATTATAAAAGTTGATGTTTACCTGTGTACCCTTTAAAAGTTTGTAGACACGTGTGTGCCATCGACTGAACTTTTTTTACCTATACACCATTCCGTCCACGTTCTGTTAGTTTGCTGCACCTTACATGTGGGCCCCACGTAGTGCAATGACCATTCTACCCCTCATCTCTCTCCCTCAGGCCTCAGCTCTCTCGTCTCTCCCTCAGCTCTCTCGCAGGGGGCGGCTGGCGGGCGGGATGGGCGGCGTGGCTGAGCTCTGGCTGCAGCTGCTCGGCCGCCTAGGAGGCGCTGCCGCCCGCCGCCTGAAGAGCGCCGCCTCCGCTGAGCTCCGGCTGCAGCAGCTCGTGCGCCTGGGAGGCGCTGCTGGAAAGCGCAAGCAGCAACATGGCCGCGCTGCTCTGCGGAGCCGGATGCGGGATTTTTTTTGGAAATCGCGATGGCAGCTAAATGAAAAGAGAGTCGATGGAAATGGTGGGGAGTCCGTCCGATCCGTCGGACGACCTATAGTTAGCATTACCGTTTTTTTCTCCAAAACAGTAATCGGGCCGGCCCGTCTAGGCCCAACGCGAAACATTCCTTCTTTTTCTTCCTTCCAAGTTTCGAAATTTCAACGCACTTTGACCTGTTAACCGCACAATCTCGTCTTCTTCCGGCGGCGCCGCAACGGAACGGAGCACCCTCTTTTCGCCGGGAGCCGCCGCCTTAGCTGCGCCGCCGCGCAGGCCGTCGGAAGGGAGGAGGACGAAGCGGATGGCACCGCCGGAGCCGGAAGAAGGCGAGTGCGGCGGCGTCATGAAGCGGAGGAAGGCCGCCGCGGCCAGCGACGTGAGCATGGAGCTCGACATCCTCGACTGCCCCGTCCGCTACCACCCCCTGCGGCCCCCGATCTTCCAGGTACACACGCGCATATACATTGGGTCGACTTGTCTTGATATTTCGCCGCGAGTTCATCTGCGGCGTTCGAACCTGACACAGTGGATTTGTACCCGATGTAGTGCTGTTGCTCTAGGTTACGAGCAGGGCCACACAATGAATGATTAGGTGTACAGATTTATTTGATCATTCATAAAAAAAGGAGAAGCTTTGCTTGTATTTTTTTAATTTTGGTGTAGCACTCTGTTTTCTGTTGGAAGTTTCTGAAGAAAGAACTCGCCTTGCATCAAGGAATTCCAGGTTATGTTGGGGAAAGAATTTGAAGAAATTTTGCGAGATCCTGAATTTGGTCTAACATATTGCAAATTTCATATTGTATAGTAGTACAGTCGTACTTAGTATTTGGTACCTTGCTCAGCTATTTACCAAATTGGAGTAGACCACTAGAAT
The DNA here is from genome assembly GCA_900205405.1 of Echinochloa crus-galli. Taxonomy (NCBI): domain Eukaryota; kingdom Viridiplantae; phylum Streptophyta; class Magnoliopsida; order Poales; family Poaceae; genus Echinochloa; species Echinochloa crus-galli. The sequence goes on from OAMR01000380.1 coordinate 303,002, forward strand.
TGAGTGCTAATTTAATTGATGGATAATTTCCTCCAAAAAATTTAATTGATCAATATATGGAGCAGGGGTATATGTATGTAACATTGCCAGTATCTTCAAGTTTCTTTGCAGTGCCAATGTTTCATTTAAATTTCGTCGTCACTGAATTACAAGGCCCAAATTTGTAGAATTGAATTGTAAATGGCTGTAGTAGTTGCAAGAAGAACTGGCATGGTTTGCACCACGTCAATGGCATCTACAGTCCAAGGAAGATTCATCAAATTCTAGACAGCCTGAAAATCCATGTGTTTATGCATATGCAGATAGTTAACGCTGAAGTAACAGTTGCATAGCATTCAGTAAATTTGAGGCAGCCAAATGTGAAGGGCTAACTGAGCTAATTCAGGGATTTCTCATGTTTTTTTAGATTAAGGAAACAATAACCGGCCTTAAAATTCACAAGTGAATGGCTACAGCCAAGGGATTTCATGTGCCTTATTCATTTATTGTTTGTGTGGAACTATACATGTTGATTCTTCTATGTGTTTAGCTACCATTCAATGCTTGCTTACAAATTCACACGCTTTCAGTTTGATCAATGCATGAATGTTTCCTATGGCTCACATTGTTCTCACTTCTCGCATTTACTGATTCATCCTTTTTCCTCAGTGTGCTGTGGGGCATGTTGTATGCACATCTTGTCGTGCAAAGCTCCCAGACAGGTGCCACTCCTGCTCGATCACCACGGGCTACAATCGGTGCTACATTATAGAGCATGTTGTTGAGTCCACTAAAGTTCCTTGCTTTTATGGCAAACTTGGATGCACTAAAAAGATAACCTACTACGAGAAAGAAGAACACGAGAAAGTGTGCCCTCATGGGCCGTGCTTCTGCCCTGAAAAGGACTGCTCCTTCTGCGGATCAACTGTGATGCTCTATGAACATTTTGCTTCCATTCACAAGTGGCATTGCATCAGGCTTTCCTACAACAAGGCATTCCGATTCCGCATTGCACAGGGCTCAACTATCCTCCAGGGTGAAGATGGGCACTTGTTCTTGGTTAACATGGCACTGGAGCCTGCTGGGGGCGTCATCTCACTTTTCAGCGTACAGCCTAACATCACAGAATCAAACTTCAAGTGCAAACTGGCAGTCTCATGTCCTGAAATGAGCTACTCTCAGGTTAGTCAGTTCCCAACGAGAAGCACCAATCTGTTTGATGGGCTACCTAGGGATTGCTTCCTGTTTGTCGTGCCAAAGGTGCTGCTCCGAGATACCGGTACAAATGCCACAACCAGTGTGAGTGTGACACTCATCCCACCATAAGTATCGTGCACGGGCTACACTTTATTGATGTGTACACATCACTCTGTTCATATCTGAGATATGATGAGTGTTCCTGACTCTTTTCCTAGGTCTAGGTTTTGTGATGTACTTCCTCCGTCTAAAATTACAACTCATTTTGGCTTTTCTTATCTAGACATAGTTATATCTAGAGTGTTCCTGACTCTTTTCCTAGGTCTAGGTTTTGTGATGTACTTCCTCCGCCCCAAATTACAACTCGGCTTTTTGTATCTAGACATAGTCTATATCTAGGTGTATAGCCAAATCTATATGTTTAGAAAAGCCAAAACAAATTGCAATTTGAAACGGAGGGAGTACAAAAGGTGGAAATTTTGACTAAATGCTGAGAAAAGAGACTTGCATATTGGTGATGTCTTGTGATGGTATGTATCATTTATATGGCCGTCTCAAATGTTGGATATGTCATGGTTCTTACTCTGATCATTTAGTATTGTTTGCAGTCATTTGGTTTCTCTATAGAGCATTGACTTGACATTCTTGTCGAAAGGATTGACATGAACAGCTGCGTGGATGGTGAAGCTATCCTCGCTGCAAAATGGAAAGCACACATTCAAGTTCAGAGCTTACTGAAGGATGTCATTCTCCCTGTCCTTTTTGACCTGTTTAATAGTTCATTTATTGTATCATAATTTATAAAATGATGAGATTCCTGCAAATTGGCTGTCATGATCTCTGGAAATTTGCCAAACTTCTGTCTTGGACTTGCAGTACCCTCAGCAAGTTTTGCCAAGTGAGGAAACCGCGTCAGCTTTACACTTCTGAAAAACACGAGGAATACATAAGGGCCTTCATTGCTGATCTATGAGCCAGCTGTTCATACGGAAATTTTTTGTTTGTTAGAATTTAATATTAAGGCTCGTTTTCTTACGAAAATATGTCTTTGGAGACGAATAACATGAAGAACCAAGCAGCTCGATCTGGACAGCAAGTGCACACCGCCACCGTGCACTGGAAATCTTCGACTGCCCCGTCTATCATGACTCATGAGCCGCTTGAGCCTCCCTCCAGGTAAATGTGCTAGTACATCTTACATATATCAATAGCTTTACGATCAGAACAACAAATCCGCCTTTGTATTATTATCTTCCGATTCACGTTTTAATTTCAAACACGCAGATTCGCCAACACTTCTGTATAAGTTTCTGGCAATTTGAATTCTTGCTTCTGTCAATGTTATATTTGTCGAGGACCTGCCTCCTGCAGTCCTGCTCTTCTGCTACGTCAAGAACGGGTGCACCAGGCGCATCCCCTACCAGGCTACCACCGGAAGGCCAAGCACGAGGCAACGTGCCCGCACGCGCCGATTTTCTGCCCACTCTCCGGCCGGCTGCGGCTTCACCAGGACAACCGCCGCGCCGCGCTCATGGACCACCTCACCGCCGACCACAAGTTGCCGTCGACGCAGTTCAGGTACTCCGAGCCATCCAAGCTTGTCGTCAAGCCGGCTTCATGTCCTGCGTGCTGAAGGTGATGCCCACTTTTCCTGCTCAACTTCAAGGCGAGGTCAGTGGAACGGGGCAACTCCGCCGCCTCCTTCTCCCTCGTTTCCATCCAGCCCGATGGTGCCGTGCAACCAAGCCGCCGGGAAGAAGTTACTGCCGATGTTTAATGATATTGCCATTTCATTTGATCGGTTCTTCTGATTAATGAGATCTTCATCTGAATTTGATTCTGTATTTGTTTCTGCTTGCACCTGAACAGACGTCCTGCTTTTGTGCTTTGCCGAGATTCGGAGACTGCTGCCACCATTCGCTCTTATCAGTCTTATATTACAACACTTGCGTCTGTATCATGTCTTCAGGTTCGATCAATCATTCATCCATTTGTTTGTTCACTGTATTTATATTACTAATCTGTCGAAGTCAAAGGCACTGAAAAAAACAAAGGCCTCATCCAAATGGTATTCTACCACCAGATCCTGGCCGAAGATGACCCGACTCAAGGGTCTCTACCGAGACACAAAAAGTAATGTGATGAGCTTGAGTCTGTGTTCAAGATCTAAAGATGTTGTGGAGCCAATGATGAAACCCCAATGGTTTGTTAGTTGTGACTCTATGGCAAAGGGAGCTCTTGATGCTGTAAAGTCCAAAAAAATTGAGATCATTCCACCACAATATGAGCAAGACTGGTATTGGTAATATATTTTTCTTTACTGCCGGCATGCATCCTTTTTAAGTATAAATTGTGCCCATCCTCCTAGATTACAGAATTAGTAGACAAATAATCAATTCTGCATGGACTTTTTTGTGCTGCAGATGGCTGGAAAACATACGTGATTGGTGTATCTCAAGACAACTTTGGTGGGGACACCGGATACCTGCTTGGTATGTGATATTAGAAGATGACAAAGACAAAGACATGGGTTCTTACAGTGATCACTGGATTATCGCAAGGGATGAAAATGATGCAATCCTGGAGGCAAAGCAGAGGTATCCAGGGAAGAGATATCAGTTATATCAAGATCCTGATGTACTGGATACATGGTTTTCATCTGGCCTCTTTCCTTTAAGCGTACTTGGTTGGCCAGACGATAAACCTGATCTTAGTACTTTCTACCCTGGTTCTGTCCTTGAAACTGGATCGGATATCCTCTTCTTTTGGGTAGCACGGATGGTGATGATGGGATTGCAACTTGGTGGGGATGTGCCCTTTCAAAAAGTACCCTCAGCAAGTTTTGCCAAGTGAGGAAACCGCGTCAGCTTTACACTTCTGAAAAACACGAGGAATACATAAGGGCCTCCATTGCTGATCTATGAGCCGGCTGTTCAGATGGAAATTTTTTATCTGTTAGAATTTAATATTAAGGCTCGTTTTCTTATGAGTTACGAACATGTCTTTGGAGGCGAATAACATGAAAGAACCAAGCAGCTTGATCTGTAGAGCAAGAGCACACCGTCACCGTGGACATGGAAATCTTTGACTGCCCCGTCTGTCATGGCGCATGCACCCTTTCGTTTGGCTGGTGGCTGGTGCTGATTTGTGCTGAGAGAAAAATATTGATGGCAGGTGCTGATTTCTGCTGAGAGAAAAATACCACTGGCTGGTGGCTGATAAGCCAAGCGAACAGGGCGAGCCGCTTGAGCCTCCCATATTCCAGGTAAATGTGCTAGGACATCCTATTCACGTTGTTTTTTTATTTCAAACAAGCAGATTTGCCGGTACTTCTGTATAAGTTTCTGGCAATTTGAATTCTTGCTTCTGTCAATCTTATATTTGGCGAGGACCTGTATACATCATCCTCCCCTTCTGCTACGTCAAGAACGGGTGCACCGGGCGCATCCCCTACCACCGGAAGGCCAAGCACGAGGCGGCGTGCCCGCACGCGCCGGTCTTCTGCCCGCTCTCCGGCCGGCTGCGGCTTCACCAGGACAACCGCCGCGCTCATGGACCACCTAACCGCCGACCACAAGTTTCCGTCGACGCAGTTCAGGTACTACGCGCCATCCAAGCTTGTCGTCAAGCCGGGGCCTTCATGTCCTGCGTGCTGAAGGTGATACCCATCTTTTCCTGCTCAACTTCAAGGCGAGGTCAGTGGAACGGGGCAACTCCGCCGCCGCCCTCTCCTTCGTTTCCATCCAGCCCGATGGTGCTGTGCAACCAAGCCGCCGGGAAGAAGTTACTGCCGCCGCGCCATGAAGGACTCCGAGTTCTGGTGCACCCGGCCGGCGTTCCGGGTGCTCCAAGGGACTATATCAGAGGTCGCGCCACGCAACAGAGTGACGCGATCAAGACTGATGGGCCAGCGGCTTACTACTTCTGTATCGTGCCCAAGACTAGGGACGGCCGTGTCGTGGTCAAGTACACCATAGACAAGACTGCGCTGATGGATGACGATTCCGATGTAGAGATGGATGAGGGCGGTGAAGACGATAGCTATGATGATAACGATGAGGAGGAGGATTAATTGCATCAATCTATGACGAGGACAATGTCCACCACGATGGCACCACTTCATCTTTCTTTCTCTGGCAGCTCAAGCTCGTCCATCATGGAGAACAGTGGGTGCCTCGTCTCCGGGAACTGCTCGCGCAGGAGGTTTGTACTGCAACTTGCCCAGCTCCGGCATCACCTCACCTCGGCGGCTAACGTCGTGGACGAGAACCAAAAACAGAATAAACAATGCCATTGCTCCACATAGTTGCGTTTCTAGATTTATTATTTGCTTTCATCAGTTGACAATCATGTGCCATCCTTGTGTCATCTTAGAAAAGAGAATGTACATACTGATTGCAGTATCAACTGAGTCAAATGAAATGAAATCCCATCGAAATATTCATGTTGTTCTCAACGTTCTTAATAACCCAAACACAGTAAAAAACAATTATTACAATACAACTCTGCGCTAAATGAAACTTATTATTAATGATTGTCTTCACAATATGGTATTTGAGATACGCCTGCAACAGCAATAGTAGCGAGTGGATTAACTATAAAAATGTAGTTGAAACTTGCTTTTTATTCCCTTTACATTTGCTCATACGAAAGAACCACAAACACGAGCATTGCTACAAACAGGGGTCCAATTAGTCTCTAGTATCAAGATTCGTTTTTCCTAAGAGCGAGCATGTCCCAAAGAAAACAGTCGTAATCTAGATGCATCCTCAAATCCCCAATAAAGATATCAATCAAAGTCCGGTGGTGGTAGAGTATGAGTTGTAATAGAATAAAACTATGACATATAGTTTGAGTGGTATTCTACGTGTAACCGTATAGAACTTGTATAAGCCTAGACTATATAATGAAAACTCAGATGACCCTAGAGATCAAGCCGTTCCGTCAATTATTTCTACATGGTATCACAGCCATAAGACCAACGTCGCTCAATTCTTAGGGCATGCCACATTTTCTGCTTGCGCCGCCCTGGGGAGACAAATCTCTAGTCTCCCTAGGGCGCCGCATCTATCTATTAGCTAGATAGCCTCAAAATATCATATAATATAGATTATATTTTTTATCTGCTAAATCGCCACGATCTTTGTCAACATGGTCTGCATCAACATGCCATCGCCACTTCGTCCACAAGTTGGGCATCTCACGTCCTCTGACAAGCAATTGTGTAAGACGCTTCATCGACGACAGCAACAACTGCGTCATCTACAACGACAAAAGACTGCATCAACATATAGACACAATCTCATCTGACATATGCAAGACACAATCGTCCTCTAATATATGCAAGACACTCACGATGGCCTTCTATGATATATGCAAGACACAATCGTCCTCTGACATATGCAAGGAGCCACCAATGGCATCCTCTGATATATGCAAGGTGTCTAATCCATGATTGTAGCTCCGTATTTACAACATTGCATTTCTTTTTTTTGCCTTCGGCTATGTGCGGCCACATTGACGACAACCATGACAATGTCATCATCGGCTACGCCTTCAACAACTCATCACCAACAACCTCCAGTCAAAGCGTCCATATCATATATGATACTCCAGCTATGACTGCAGTAGAGAATAGAGGAGAGATAAGGGACGGTACCATAAGGGGACGGAGGCACTAGGGCCGGACCATCCATCAGAAACAACTGATGATGGCGAAGCGAAGAAGACGATCAAAGTGCAAGACTTTAAATTTAGTCGTTATCGTTCGCTTCACCTCTCTACAACTGAGGGAGGATATTAAAGTATGAATTGTATAAAAGAATAAGAATAGGACATGTAGTTTGAGTAGTATTCTACATGTAACCGTATAGAAATGTATGGACCTGGACTATATAATGAAAACTCAGACCACCCTAAAGGTCAAGTCGTTCCATCAATCACCATGGGAGCCCAACGTAGACAGTGAGGAAACCATAACTAACAGACTAACTACAGGAACGGCTAGTAGATATCGATGGAGTGTTTACCTGCTGCCTTTAGCGCCTTGTCATGTCCCATCGGATATATGCCTGGTGGATCCGTCCGCTGAGCGGATGCCGGGATGGCAAGGGAGCAAAGGGCTTGCCTAGGAGCGAGACTGTTAGCGTAATCTAGTTTGTACATAGTACATGTTTGTTAGTTTGTCCGTAACAGGAGAGGAAGGCCACAAATTATCTCGTTTAGTTTAACCGAATGGTAGAGGGGTTGACAACGTCTTAAATTCAACAGAACGACGGAGATAGAGATAAAGATAAAGACAGAGATTAGGATCATCAGAACACTAAGCTCGTTTCTGTTGAACTCACGTTTGTCAACCATGCATCTCCTATGTTTCCTATGAACAATACTGCAGATAGAGTTAACTTATTAGTGGGTCATCCCGGACAGATGATATTCCCAAATGAAACCTTATCTTAGGTAGGTCTTGAGTCTTAGTCATAATGTACGGGCGTACGGCTGGTTTAACTCTGATCGTGTGTTTGCATGGTTGTCGACATCGATGCTGGATCGAGGATCCCTAGATAATTTAATTGGGGTCCATGTCATGCAGATGTCGGCCAGTTGCTGCGTACGAGTACGAACGACAGGAACTTTTTGTCCTTAATCATACTGGTAACCTCGTTGGACAGATATTCTCTATATAAGTACGTAGTAGCTGTATATATACAGTATCATACAGTATGCATAACGGACACATCAGTATCGTACTCTTGCTATATATACAGGCAGCGCAAGATTCAGTTAACACACACAAACTGCAAAGCTAGTTATAGCTATTTCCAGTTAAGTGTTGTTGCAGAGCATGACTGAAATGTCGCAGGATGTGCAGCAGTACGGCCTCCACGCTGGCCTGGCTTCACGAGCAGCATTGCTCTACTCTCTCCTGCTCGCTTGTCCTGTAATCCTCCTACTCGATCGTGCGCCGCTTCACGACGTCGTCGGCCGCCGCCACCGCTAGAGCTAGAGAGCTACTACTGAGCAGGCTCCCTTCGCCACCGCGGAAGCTCCCCGTCATCGGCCACCTGCACCCCGTTGGGTCCCTCCCGCACACCTCCCTCCGAGACCTCTCCGTCAAGCACAGCCGGGACGGCCTCATGCTCCTCCGCCTCGGCGCCGTCCCAACGCTCGTCATCTCGTCGCCGCGCGCCGCGCAGGCCGTCCTACGCACGCACGACCACATCTTCGCTTCCCGGGCCTACTCCCCGGTCACCGACATCCTCTTCTACGGATCCACCGACATCGCCTTTGCCCCCTACGGCGAGCACTGGCGCCAGGTCAAGAAGATCGCCACCACGTACCTCCTCACCAACAAGAAGGTTCGGGCCTACCGCCATGCCCGGGAGCAAGAGGTTAGACTTCTCTTTAGATCTTAGAAAATTCTCCTTCTTGTCACCTCACTAGAATTCTGCTTGTCGATGTCTTCTCCTTACATGATCAAAATTCAGTGTGACAATACATCGACCAATTAATAATGGACAGGTGAGGTTGGTCATGGCCAAGATCCACGACGCAGCCACTGCAGGAATTGCCGTAGACTTGAGCTGCCTGCTCAACTCATTTACAAATGACATTGTGTGTCACGCTGTGTCAGGCAAGTTTTTTAGGGGGGAAGGTCAGAACAAGCTGTTCCGGGAGCTGGACGAGGCAAACACGTCACTCGTAGCAGGTTTTAACCTAGAGGACTACTTCCCAATCTTAGTGAGGTTAAGCATAGTCAAGAGGATGGTGTGTGCTAAGGCCGAAAAGGTAAAAAAGAGGTGGGACAAGTTGCTTGATAAGCTCATCGATGACCATGCAACAAGGTCAGCGTCTCAACATTGCGACGAGGACTGTGACTTCATTGATGTGTTGCTTTCCATTCAAGAAGAGTACAAGCTCACAAGAGACCACATTAAGGCGCAATTGGCGGTATGACCTTTAAGTTGTGCACAAATAGACATTTTAAAAAAAACATAATATAGTATGTCGTGTTCCATTAATTGTTCTTTTGCCTGTACCCATATGTAGATCTTATTTATTGCCGGCACAGACACGTCATCCGTTGCACTGGAATATGCGATTGCTATGCTCATGCAAAACCCCCAGATCTTTAGCAAGCTACAATCTGAGTTGAGGATGGCTATGCCAAAGGAAAAAGAAATGATTCTCAAAGATGATCTGACTAGTATGCCCTACCTAAAGGCAGTCATCAAAGAGACGCTTCGAATTCATGGACCAGGTCCACTCCTTGCCCCCCACCTCTCTATGGCCGATTGTGACATAGAAGGCTACACAATACCTTCTGGAACACGTGTCATTGTCAACGCTTGGGCTCTTTCTAGGGACCCTAACTATTGGGATCGTGCGGAGGAGTTCATGCCAGAGCGGTTCATGGAAGGTGGTGCCTGTGGAAGGAGTTCATGTCCACAAGTGACTCTTAACATCATGGTACATGTGGAAGTTGAAGATGAAGACGCTACGCCTAGCTATCGTGTTTCGATAAAGACCTTCGAGTCTCTCGAGAGTGTAATAAAGAATATTGTAATAAGTTATTAATCCTCTTGTACGTTTGAATACTATGCTATGATATTACACTCTTTTGTCTATCGTATGTGTGTAAACATGATCCTGGCGCACATATGAGATGCACTTGGTTTCTCTTCGAAAATCAGGTGTGACAGATTCCGTTGTTCATATCTTTCTGTGAGCGAGGTGTTGGACTGCCAATCTCGTCCTTTTTCAAGGAACTCCTTTCTTTTTACGATCTGCAACTCCATCATCTCAATCCCAACGGAATTTTGTACTCCCTCCATACCCATAAATCAAGTCGTTTAGGACAGCGACACGGTCTCCAAAGTACACTTTGACTTCATATTTTTATAAAAATATTTGTTAAAAATTGACATGTGTATACTTGTATGAAAGTACTGTGCAAGATAAATCTATTCACGTATTTTTCATATTTTCAAACTCAACAATTTAAAAGTTATTCATGATTTATTTTCCCAATGTTTGACTGAAATCTTGTCCAAAACGACTTGATTTATGGGTATGGAGGGAGTACATAGCTGTTTTTGTCCATGCTTGCGAAGCTTTCCTTGGTATTAAGCCAAGTCTTCCATTGTTCCGTGCTTTGTATCACATTGAACCACAGACCACGCATATTAGAACAGAAGTAGTCGGTGGTGCTGGTATCCAGTTCCGCCAAAGCATGAGGGCCAAATGGTTTGAGATGCCCATCATGGATTCCTGTGGCGACTGGAAGTCGAAGTGGTTTACCATCGGTAAGTGTACTCGAATATCTTGTTTATTCGATTAATCTAATCTCACGATGTGTAATATGTTGGTAATCGCCTTCCTGCTTGCTTGGATTACAGCAGGAATCCATGCATCAAGCTGCCCGGAGAAAGACGGATGGTACCCCAGGCAGACATGCTCGACATAATTCGTCGACACTTGGCGCCCACTGTGAGGCTACTCGCCGAAGCTCGACATTAGGCGCGATGGAATCAAACTTCATCCTCTATCATCAGCAAGATCAATCTACTCGACATCAACCTACTCAGTGCAAAGTCGTCAAAAAGTTTAAGGACCGCAAGTCGTCTGGCTCCGTCTCCAACCCGGGTTGTTCGCCTCTGTCTCAGGGGCGCGCCCACATGTATTCATGGGTATTCAGTTGAATACCCATATTTTTGACAAAAAGTTTTATGTATATAGTGTATATGAGGTATATATGTAAAAAAAAACAAAAGAATAGCACTCAAACACACCCAAATAGGCAAACAGCCCACCTCCAGCTCCTCCTTCCGAAGGCCCAAGGATAGCAGACGGCCCATTGGCCCGAAAAGCCCAAATCTCCCCCACCAGTGACCAGCCCACCTTCATTTCGCATCAGGCCTGCGTTCCCTAGCTCCCTGCTCGTCGCGGCTCGCCTCTCACGCGGACGCGCGCGGCTCGCACACGCGGACGCAGGGGCGGCGGCGGCGGCGCCGGCGCCAAACCCCAGCAGGCAGCAGCCCTGCCAGCACGGCGTGGCGCCGTGGCGGCCAGCAAGGCGCGCGGTGAGCAAGCGGCGTCGGCGCGGCGAGCAAGGCGGCCGGCGGCGGCGCTAAACCAGCAGGCAGCAGCGGAGCAGTCGGGCTCTCTGCGGCAAGCAACAAACAACGGAGCAAGGCGCGGACGCGTGGTGCCGGCGCGGCGAGCAAGGCGGCCAGCAGGCAGCAGCCTCTCTCGGTTTCTCAAAAAGGCCAGTTCGATTTCCGATTCGCCCGATTGCCGATTCATTGCGTGTTTGCTGGTTGCTGCTGCCCTGTGCCCTGCTCCAAGTTCTAAACAAAGGTGTGCGCTGCAAACTCAGGACCGAAGTGGAGTGGCTCAACACAAAATTACGAAGTGGAGAAGCTCTGACAAACTAGAAAGCTAAGAAAGGTGAGCACTAATGTTAGACTGCTACTGCTAGTGGTAATTTACGAATTTTGATGGCAATTCATTGAAAGAAAATTCTTCTTGCAAGCTAAGGATAAGGACATCATCACTTTTCAAGGCATGATGTTTCGCAAAGTTATCTATAGGCTGTAAATTTTTCTCTGAGTTGGTAGTTTTATCATCTATTTATCATCTATTTATTTCAGACATTGAAGCTTAGATATTTATTTCAGACATTAAAACTAGTCGGGATCAGCTTCATCGACTCGGCGTACGACTACTTCGACTACTCATCTCGACTAGTTAAAACTAGTCGAGAGCGGCTACGGCTTTATCAACAACTAGTCGGAATCGGCTCTGACTAGCCGGCTTCATCGCCAACTGCCACAGCTTCGTTGACCATCATCCGCAAACAAAGGTAAGTCTTATTTAATAATTATTTTTTTATAATAATTTTTTCAGCTTGTTCTACAAATGCTTGGCCATGAGCCGACTACTCTAAAGAGTACTTCCTTCAACAACAAATAATTCTCGAGGACTACACCCTTATATGACCTCTCGCCGATGGGTTACAATCCATCGCGCGACCTCTCCAACAGGAGCAAAGCCTTAACCGACTACTCTATGACCAACGCCACTCGGTAGCATGCACCTTAATTCGTGAAACTTCGGCTCTTTCGCAACACCTATGCACCTATGCGTCAAAGAAGACATCAGTCTCACGTTAAAGGACTGGTTAAGCGGGACCAAGTGTTTAAACGTAACAGGGCTACTACTCGAGTGGTTGAAAGTCTAGTAAATAACAAACTACCACTTCGCCGGTGGCAAAAGGCAATAAGCTTAAAAAAAACATGCGTTACAAACGCTATGCATTACAAATACTATTATTTCTTTTTTGATCGGATATTATTAATCCTATATATTTAAATTGCAGGGTTCACAGCTAAGTACTCACACCAGTGAGACTTGGCACCACTTCACCTCTTCATGATATCGCGGAGTCACTCGAGTACTTATACTAGTCGGTGCTCATATGTTGAGTACTTTAACTAGTCGATTGAAGCTCGGGGGCTACACATCGCAAGCTAAGACATGGAGACGAGTACTGGCACTAGTCGGTACTCAAACGGTGAGGCGCTACAGCGACAACCGAGTACTTTAAACAAGTCGCTACTTTGAAGATTATGTTCTTAAAGTGTGTTAAAGACTTAAAGTTACACATGCATGTTGAACAAATGTTTTATCTGGCATTGGGCACAATGACATGCCAGATATCCACCATTTTACTATTTTAGTGAGCCGTTGGTGCAATGGCTTGTCTAGTGGTTGAGCTATAAATACCCACTTCACTTGTCTATTTCGGAGTGGCCGGAGTCTAAGGAAACTTAGATACATTGAGAAGTTAACCAAGCCAACAAATAAAGTGTTTAAGTTGATCCATCCAAGATGTTGCACATTCTCAGTGACTGGTTAGTATGATATATTGGGCCTAGAGAGAATGAATTTGCAAGGTCATGCTTCCTTGTGCCTTGTTCAAGGTGTGAACCTCACTTGTAAGCCTGGTGCCCTGGTACACCGCGACACCTTGAGCCTTGGTGAGTAGATCACAGCCAAGCATGTCTACTTTAGAGTGGAGCGGTGGCTACGATCGTTTGCTAGGGATAAGAGAACACCCTTTCTTCCTGGAGAAACACCATAGTGAAGACAACATCAATATGACCAAAAGAGATGTTGCGGTGATACTTACCATTGTGGCAAGTCCCTCATAGCTTGGTAAGTACTTTTATGGCAAACCCAAGATCTTGATGATTAGAGATATAGTATATGGTGACCAAGAGTATATCATTAATGAAGCTTGGGATATATCTCTGTTCCGGTTTGATCCTCCTTATTAATCACCTCTTCAACTTTTTACATTACATATTCATACTAGCAACGTAAGCACATTTTCTTTCACTAGCGAAAGGTGTTTGGAGCTAGTTCTGCACTGTTCGAACAAGCACAAGAAGATCCGCCGCTCATCAGAGTCTATCACCGGAGCCAATATAGTCATTTGAAGGCCCACAATTTAGTTACGTGTAATACATGGACACGACGCCATGGTGCTCACCGTACACTTAGCACTGGAGCTGTCATTTCAAAAGTAATTTGGTTGATGCAAACCGGTGCGCTGGGCATCGGACGCTATCACCGGAGCTCGTCATACATGAACAGGTAGATTCTGCTTTGTTCTTCAGTTTTTGCACGGAACAGAGCATATACAGTGCTACAAATTAAATTTGCAGCAAAGATATGCAACGGCTAGTGTTGTGGCTTTTTTTTTTATGTGTGTGTGTGCGTGCGTGTGTGTGTGTGTGTGTGTGTGTGTGTGTGTGTTAGCTGTTTTTGTCCATGCTTGCGAAGCTTTCCTTGGTATTAAGCCAAGTCTTCCATTGTTCCGTGCTTTGTATCACATTGAACCACAGACCACGCATATTAGAACAGAAGTAGTCGGTGGTGCTGGTATCCAGTTCCGCCAAAGCATGAGGGCCAAATGGTTTGAGATGCCCATCATGGATTCCTGTGGCGACTGGAAGTCGAAGTGGTTTACCATCGGTAAGTGTACTCGAATATCTTGTTTATTCGATTAATCTAATCTCACGATGTGTAATATGTTGGTAATCGCCTTCCTGCTTGCTTGGATTACAGCAGGAATCCATGCATCAAGCTGCCCGGAGAAAGACGGATGGTACCCCAGGCAGACATGCTCGACATAATTCGTCGACACTTGGCGCCCACTGTGAGGCTACTCGCCGAAGCTCGACATTAGGCGCGATGGAATCAAACTTCATCCTCTATCATCAGCAAGATCAATCTACTCGACATCAACCTACTCAGTGCAAAGTCGTCAAAAAGTTTAAGGACCGCAAGTCGTCTGGCTCCGTCTCCAACCCGGGTTGTTCGCCTCTGTCTCAGGGGCGCGCCCACATGTATTCATGGGTATTCAGTTGAATACCCATATTTTTGACAAAAAGTTTTATGTATATAGTGTATATGAGGTATATATGTAAAAAAAAACAAAAGAATAGCACTCAAACACACCCAAATAGGCAAACAGCCCACCTCCAGCTCCTCCTTCCGAAGGCCCAAGGATAGCAGACGGCCCATTGGCCCGAAAAGCCCAAATCTCCCCCACCAGTGACCAGCCCACCTTCATTTCGCATCAGGCCTGCGTTCCCTAGCTCCCTGCTCGTCGCGGCTCGCCTCTCACGCGGACGCGCGCGGCTCGCACACGCGGACGCAGGGGCGGCGGCGGCGGCGCCGGCGCCAAACCCCAGCAGGCAGCAGCCCTGCCAGCACGGCGTGGCGCCGTGGCGGCCAGCAAGGCGCGCGGTGAGCAAGCGGCGTCGGCGCGGCGAGCAAGGCGGCCGGCGGCGGCGCTAAACCAGCAGGCAGCAGCGGAGCAGTCGCGCGCGGTGCGGCAAGCAACAAACAACGG
>OAMR01000380.1:387609-398667 GCA_900205405.1 Echinochloa crus-galli
GCGCCGCCGCGCTCGCGGATCCGCCGCCGCCGCCTACACCACTGCCCCCGCCGCCGGCGCTGGGGACGAGGACGAAGGGCCTGGGTGCTGTAGAGACAGCCGCAGCTCCGGCGGCGGCGCCGCGACCGGCTGTATGGAGCTCGGAGGTCGAGGGGCCAGTGGCGTCATCGCCGCCGGTCCTCTGCCGTTTCCGCCGCGAGGACGACGGCGACGCCGGCGACGTCGAGGACGGGCCAATCCCGAGCTGCAGCCACGAGGAGCCGGCGTCGCTGCCGTCGCCGCTGCTACTGGTGCTTGGTTCCTGGACGGCGGCGACGTCGCGCAGCGCCACGGGCGGCTGGTGCTGGTGCGCCGCCGCTAGCTCTGGCTGGTCGGGCTACTGCTGGTGCTGCGGCGGTGTCCTTGCTCTGCCGGTGCGGGTGGGAGGGGTCCTGTGCCATGGGCGGCCTCAGGACGCTGCTGCGGCGAGGTAAGCAGCTGCTCAGCATCGCCACTACACCCTCCACCTCCTCCAAGCCTCGCCCCTCTCTCTCCCTTCCTGCACCGAGCTCCCCACGAGCTTGCGGTGCCGCATCCATGGCCGTCCGTGGGCGACCTCCTTCCTCCCCGTTCCCCACGACGAGAACCACCAAGATAGAATCCCCTCACCCTCCTCTCCCTCACCATGCCCTTGGATTTGAAAATGGTGGCCGGAATCGCCGGAACGGCGAAGCTCCAGTGAGCTCCGGCCGCTCTGCACGACCGCGCGCCGCCGGGGGACGTCGCTGTCCCTTCTCTGCTCTATCCCGTGGCTTCTCTCCTCTTTTGTTTATTCATTCGTTCCAGCCCAGATAAATGAAATCACCAGACCGGTATTCGTATCACATATGAGCGAGAGATGCACCTGTGACTGATAGGTGGACCCACGAAAAAATAGAGGCCCGAGTTCATACATCCGCTGGAGTTGAGTATTTATTTTAGACCTAGAGATGGGCCTGCAAATGAGTTTTGAAGGCCTCAATTTAGAGGCCTCCACTGGAGGCAGAGGAGAAGAAGGCCCAGCCCAGTCTCCCCCATGTGGGTGGGGGTGTGGCCCGTGTGGGTGTGTGAGGGAGGGAGCGTCAGGAAGGTCACTGAGGTCAGTGAGATCAGGAAGGTCACTGAGGTCAGGAAGGTCACTATGGGCGCGTTTGCTTGCCTGTACGAGGGCGGGCCAGGCTGGTGGCATGCAGGCAGCAGGCGATTGGTTGGCTGGATGGAGGTTTGAGCCTGTACCGATGCATGCCAAAGAGGCCGTGGGCTCCGGGGAAACGAGTTTCGTTTCCGTTTCCACCCGGCCAGGCTGGGTTCATGCAAGTTGGCTTAGAGTTAATGATTGTATTAGCACATGATTAGAATATATTAAGTTTTATTAGTGTTTTTCAAATTTGATTAAGTTTTAGTGAGATAAATTAAGACCTATTAAAATGTATTTATATAAATAAATACCATAACAATGTTTATTTTTAATATTTTTATCTCATGCGATATGTTCTTGTGCAAGCAACCAAACACCTTCTGTTATAGTCTAACTGGATAGAAGCAGCCAACCAAACAAAACATCGTTACAAGAGCCTGGCTCCCGGATACGAGCCAGGCTAGGCTCAGCAGGAAACCAAACGCGCCCCCAGGAGGGAGCGGTAGAGAGAGAGGTTGTGACTTGTGACTTGTGAGAGACTGAGAGTGACCGTCTGACCGAGGGAGAGCGGGGCGCGGCACGGCCAGCACAGGCAGAGGAGAGGAGCCATTCTTAAATGCGGGAGGGAAGTCAGTAGTGCCTTCTCCTGCACCGCAACGGCACGCACAAGAGCACGAACCACACCACCCCACCATCACTCCTCGCTCCTCCCCCACTTCCCTCCTCCGCTCCACTAGCCACCCACCGCGAGGTCAGCTCAGCCGCTCCCACCTCCTCTTCCTCCGTCTCTCTCTCCTCTTCTCCCTGCAGCCCAGCAGTGCCTCTCGCTCTCCCCGTTGCTAACAGTGCGGTGCTCGGCGGACGCAATGACCAAAGATGAGGAGTTCAAGCTGGTCAAGATCCAGGTTTGTTTCGTTCTCACTCAGCTCCCTCTCTTTTCTCTGTGTGGCTTCTTGAGTGAGAGCTGACTCTGAACTGTTCTTGGGTCTTCCGCTCGCTTGCTTCCTTCTCGCAGAACCATGTGCTGAGGGTGAACATACACTGCGACGGGTGCAGGCTCAAGGTCAAGAAGCCATGATAGGACAATGTTTACCACAAACAAACGAAAGATGATACAGTACGCTACATTGTCCGATGTGACATTTTTTCTAAACTTTCTTCTACGCTTTTTAGAACTGAACACAGCCATTAAAATTTGGTCATCACCAGGAGGAGACGACGACTGACGAGGAGAGTGGTGGATGCTTGCTTGGATCGCCCGCCCGTCTCCGGCTCTCCGCTGCCTGCCTGCCACTGTGGTCGGTCTGTGGCGCCCGCCAGTGCCGGAGCAGTGCGGCGCCATGCCCTCCGCTCCCTCCGTCACGGCCGTGCCTTTGGCCCTGTTGTTAGATGAAAAAGGAACTCTCAAATTCACTGTGTAAAAAGAAGATTCTCCGTCACATCAAAATATCATAACATGCATGGAGTACTAAATATAGATAAAATCAAAAACCAATTGCACAGTTTTGTTGTACTCGGCGAGACGAATATTTTGAGCCTAATTAATCAATTTTTGAACAATTTTTCGCACATACAAACGAAATGCTACAGTGGCGCAATGATTACGAAGTGACATTATACTCTCAAATTCACACCCCTAATTTCAACATCCAAACAAACAAGGCCTTTGTGTTGCGCCCGATGCAGCGTAGCAGTGCATGCACTGGAGCCAGATGGCGAAGGCCCTGCGAAGCGTGTGCTACACTTGTCAACCTTCACTGGAGGAAACAGTCGCGCAGCAAACAGCAGATGAAGGATCGACGGTTGGGAACCCGCGCAGAATGAAATTTCTCTCTCTCTCTCGAATACGAGCAACGAACGTTACGAACTCAAGTAGTCAAGTGCGCTTCACTTCCTTCTCGGTGTTTTTGTTTTTAGTTCCAAAAAGTGAGAAAATAAAGGTAGGTGAAAATGTCACATCGGACACTGTAACGCACTGTAGCATTTTTCGTTTTTTTAACATTATCCTATCATGACCTAACTAGGCTCAAAAGATTCGTCTCGTCGTGTACATCAAAACTATGTACTTAGTTTTTTTATTTACCCACATTTAGTGTTCCATACATGAGGCTCTCCCCGTTGCTAACAGTGCGGTGCTCGGCGGACGCAATGACCAAAGATGAGGAGTTCAAGCTGGTCAAGATCCAGGTTTGTTTCGTTCTCACTCAGCTCCCTCTCTTTTCTCTGTGTGGCTTCTTGAGTGAGAGCTGACTCTGAACTGTTCTTGGGTCTTCCGCTCGCTTGCTTCCTTCTCGCAGAACCATGTGCTGAGGGTGAACATACACTGCGACGGGTGCAGGCTCAAGGTCAAGAAGCTGCTCCAGAAGATCGAAGGTACTTCTCCTCCCCTGCTTCTCTCCCTCTCACATGCACAAACAGCTTTATCGTTTTACCATTCCCCATTTCTTTGGCCTCCTGCAGAAGAGCGCTTGCTCTAAGCCGGTGGTACTTGTTTCTCACTTACTAGACACCCACCGGCTTTACTGGAATTTTTTTTATCTTTTCCTGCCCCGCCATAAAAACTGAAAGCTTTGTCCACTTGCAACCAAAAGCACCACCCTGTGTCTTGCTGAATGCGCTAACGCGACAACAAATCCCATCTTTTCATGTACCACGCGCTTAATAATGTTGTGGTTTGGAAGAACACAAGAGGAAAAGAACTGCTAAAAACCGAACCTCGCTCACCCACTTCACCTGTTGGCTTGGGCTGATGTGCATTTTACTGGCAACTGTGGTAAATAGGACCCCCAGACTTTTTACCCCCCTCCGGAGGGGGATGAAAATTTCCTTACCAATCTTTCAAATGGGTGACAGGAAAGGACTCTGGATCGCAACCCCACTCACCGCACAAGCCCATTTCTTGTGATGCCTAGCGTAATTGGTGACCAGTGCTTGGCAATTACCGTGGCTCACGAGCCGCCTGTGAACTCACAAGGTGTTGTGTCTCGATGCAGGGGTGTACTCGGTGGCCATCGATGTGGACAACCACAAGGTCTCGGTGACGGGGGACGTGGACGCCGAGACCTTGATCCGGAAGCTCACCAGAGCCGGCAAGCACGCCGAGCTCTGGTCACAGCAGAAGGGCGGCGGCAACCAGGGCCACAAGGGCAATAACCAGCAGAAGCAGCAGCAGCAGCCGCACCAGCAGAACCACCACCAGCATCAACAGCAACAGAAGCAGCAGGGTGTCAACCCGAGCAAGGATGGCCACGGCAACAAGAACAACAATGGCGGCCAGAAGGACCAGGGCGGCAAGCAGGGAGGAGGGGTTGGGAGCCTCATGCAGGGCCTCAAGGCGTTCAAGATTATTCCATGCATGAAGAGAAAAATTTGATGTGATAGGTAGATAGTGAAGTTTGAAGAGATAATTTTTGGGTTTTTGAGGGAAGTGAACACAGCCACACATCCTACACAGATCTTGAGAGATCAAAGGCGGCGGCAGCAGCTGCTGCTGCTCCAAATCTACTCTACTCCGTACTGTATAAGATCGGTTCAGGTTGTTTCACGACTCCCAGACCAGAGCGAGCATTTACCACGATCTACCGGGAGATCGATCGATCTCCGAGGCCGCGCAACACGATGCAGATCGATCAGAATAAGATTCAGAATTTCAGATACCCTGTTGTACTGGGCGAGCAGTGGGAGTGAGTGAGTGATTACTTCATGAGGCCTGAATCGATCTCTGAAGTCTGAACCCCTGATGCCACCCGCGCGCCTGCATCTTCGTCAGTGACGTGAAGCAAAGATCATCCACAGCTAGCGAGCGGCCGGCGTCGCATCGCACGGCGGCACTGGACACCGGAGGGAGCCCCCCTCCTCCTGCCGCCGCTCTGCCTTGGAGTAAGAGCAGCAGCAGCCAGCACGGCAGTGGCATTGATAGGTGGCGAAGGCGAGCGGAGGTCATCGTCGCGTCGCTGTTGGCCGGAGTACCTTTTGCCTCCCCGGCTGGCTTTCAATTCCCCCGTCCCCTTCTCCTCGCTGGAGAACCTACCTGTTCCTCCCTCCCCCGTATCAGTATTAAAACGTCCCCATCGCTCACCTGCTCTCTCTCTTGCTCGCCTCTCGTGCGATGCAAAGCTCAGCGACAAAGCTCGGTAGTTCAGTGCACCCAGCAGTGAGGTGGCGAGGCTTTGCTACTGAGCCAGCACAACAACAAGCACCAGCTCCCCGACCTCAGCTCCGAGGATGATGACATGTATGATGATGAGGATGACGAGTTCGACGATGACTATGAGGAGGAGCTTCGCTTCCTTGGGGACAAGATGAGTCAGCTCGGGTTCCACAGCAACAACCACCACCAGAACCAGAACAAGAACGCCAACAATGCGGCTGTCAACAACAACCACAACAATGTCAAGAAAGGTAATGGCGGCGGAGGCGGTGGAGCCAATCACCACCAGAACCAGAAGAATGTGAATGTGATGAACATGGCAGCGGCGAATGCCAAGATGGCTGGCGCCGTCCAGAACCAGAAGAATGCCAATGTGATCAACATGGCGGCGGCGGCAAACGTCAAGATGCCGCCCAATGGTGCCCAGAGGAACACTGGTGCCATGTCAGGCATGTTGGGCCTGAGCCATGGCTTGGGAGCGGGCAATGCCACTCCTGGCTTCCAAGGCTACACAGGCTTCAACCACCCGTCCTATGCCGCAGCAGGCTATGGAGGTCTTCAGCAACACCAACAGCACCTCCAGCAGCAGCAGAGCAACAACCTCATGGCGAGCATGCACTGACGTCCCTCGTCGCCGATCGATCGATCCATCGACACTCAAACTCTGCAACCCTTTCAAATCGCCTTTCAGTACGTTCCTCCTCGGCAAAACAATCCTGGGGCAAACGGACAAGAAATCCAGCACGGCCAAGTGCAGTGCAGTGCAGGCCTCCTCCCCGCGACACGGCGAAACGAAAACCAAGCAAGTTCAGAGAACCAGGCCGGATACGTATGTGTGTATAGCTAGCAGGTGGTGGTTTTAAACGAAGGCCTTGGCCTCGTTTAGATGCGGATTCTGGAGTCCAGAATCCGGTCTGCGCCGGCCTGTAGGGCTGACAGGTCCCATAAATATGTACGGTAACATTTCGTTTGTATATGTGAAAAATTGTCCAAAAATTTATTAATTAGGCTCAAAATGTTCGTCTCGCAGAGTACAACGGCAGCGATGATGAACAATTTGAGGGGCCTGAACAGCAACATGATGATGATGCATCAGCCCCAGCAGCAGCCGCAGATGAGTTAGTATTCCTTTGGGGTGCATGTGGCCTGTTTTGGACTACTGTGGTCGTGCTGACGACCTTGCATTGCTGTTGATGATCAAATGAATCACATGCCCCGTACTGTACATAGCAAGGTGCGGTTTATGGAAAACATGATAATTCGAGAGAGCTAGGTTGTTGCTTCCAGTAAATGCAGTGGCGCCAACTTGGAGTACCGCGATTTCCCCAGGGACAAATGCATGGTGTCTTCGAGTACAAAGACAGTACATCCGACAAAGAAAATGCCTTGTGGTAGACTAGGAGGGTGTTTGGATCCTCAAATTAAGTATTTTAGTCGGTCTCTGTTTGGAGGGTGACTAAAATTAGTCAACATTAAGTATTTTAGTATTAATTATCTCCCTCCCTCCATTTCTCTCTCTCCTCTCTACTGCGCGAGACATGCAGCGGCAGCCCACCCGAGGCTACGCATGGGGCAGGGGCAGCGTTTTCTCACACAAGAGTAAAGGTGACAATTAATTAGAGGAGAGACGAGAGTAGTTTACTCAGTAAAAGTTGGGTGAGGGGTGACTAGAGACTAAACTAGTTTTAGTCATCTTTTAGTCAAAGATGTTTGGAGGTTTAGTCCCTTTTGTGACTAAAATTAGTCTCTAGTCTCTAGTCACCTATGGATCCAAACACCCTCTAGTACTCCCTCAGTCCACCTTTGATATGAATATAAGGGCACCCCCAACCCTCTATATCAGCTGATGTCTATAGAATTAATTAGGGTGCCAACAAGTTAAAAATCTGATGTGGCAGAGTAATAAAGAAGAGAGAGGAAAAAAACGTAGACACCGGTCGCATGCACGACACCGGGTCGGCTGCAAGTCCGAGACGGAGGAAACCATCTTTTCTGGCGTTGGGACGGACGGCTCGTTTCTTCCCCCACGTTTTCCTCCTCCTCCAGATCCAGTGCGCCCGCCTCCCCGCCGCCATGCCTGCCGCACGCAGGAACAGCATCGCGGCCCACTGCTCCCATGCCGGCGCCCGCCGTGACATCGAAGAAATCGGCCACACGGGCGTCGGCGCCGCCGGCGCCGGCCTACGCAGGCCGACCTCGAGCCTGGCAAGCGCCGCGGCGGCCAGGAGCGCGAGCACCACGTCCAGCGCCGGCAGCCGGACCTTGGCGCCGGCTCCCGCGCCACCGGAACCTGCAGCAGCAGCGAAAGGAACGGGGTCAGCCACTGCAAGCTCCACCGAATCCCCAACCAAATCCCGGCGTCAGATTGAGAGCTCGGTCCCCCACCCCACCTCCCATGCTGTCCATCGCGGCGCCCTCGTGGATCCGGCGAGCTCCCACGGCCATAGGTTTCGCGGGCGGCGATGCCACTGCCGCGTACGCTTCCATCTCCCTCGCTAGGACAATCAGGTGCGAGCAGCAAAGAAAAGAGCTAGAGTGGCAAGCCAAGCTGATGGAGTTTACTATCTAGATTTATTTTGTTTTGTCATGAGACTACTTAAACTTCTTTGTATTCGCATGGCAATGCTATCGATTACCTACCGTAATGCATTTGAACCTATTTTTCTACGTTTCTTCCTGATGGATGGACTGTGCCTTGTAATTCTTCATGTACTAATTTGTGATGTCAATTTCATGTACTGATATGAAATGTGTGGAGATGGCTACACAATAGTTTTACCATACAAGATCCTTGTACATGTATGTAGACAATTAATATTTATTCTCATGGAAACTGTTATAGACATCATGAATTGGAGGGATAGTGTCTAGATATACATTAATTGTTGTCTCTCTCCTTAAGACATCACTCAACTTCACCATGGGTTGGGACTGCCCTAAGTGACACACAGACCAAGGAGAAATTAATCTCTCATAGCATGCAAAAGCTGATAGACCATGCATTAAATAGGCTACGAATATCAAACAGACATGCCCAATCAATCTAATGCGGAACAGACTCCAACAATAAATACACATCAATTTTGGACTTTTTCTCCTTCCTAATACGCATATCAATCTGGACGGAGGGAGTAGTACGCTTGCTCACTGGCTACGAAACTTTTGGTGTATATCTATTTGGCAGAGAAGTAACAACCTAAATACGATAAAACGTATAAAGACTAGCGTTTTTTGTAAAAAAAATTCACTATAGTGTGTTCTTCACGGAAGCTACTCCAGACACCACACTGTACCAAAAGACAAGAGATAATAAAATATAGTTTGCTCACTGGACCGTGGCGCCCCCTGCCGGGCTGCCCCCTCGTCGTCGGCCTCACTTTTCAGATACAGGTAGCACTATACTTTGGCCTTGTTTAGATGTTGAATTTAGAAGGTTGAATTTGGGAGTAAGATGTCACTTCGTAATTATTACGCTACTGTAGCATTTCGTTTGTATTTGCGAAAAATTGTCCAAAAATTGATTAATTAGGCTCAAAATGTTCGTTTTGCGGAGTACAACAAAACTGGCAATTAGTTTTTGATTTTATTTACATTTAGTACTCCACATTTAGTACTCCATGCATGTTATGACATTTTGATGTGATGGAGAATCTTCTTTTTGCATAGTGAATTTGGGAGAAACTTTTTGCATCTAAAGCCTTTTAGTTTTTGCTGCGGAGCCCAAACTCCGAAGCGCACACGCAGACGCAGGCCTCCCATCACACACACACAGCGGCCAGCCGAGGACCACGTCACCCTCATCACTCCCTCTCCCTCTCTGCGTCGAGCATCGACATTGATGGTCTGAGGGCAAGTACAACGGGTCGGCGAGACCCGTCGCCATGCAAGGAAATCTTACAGAAAGCCCACCGCGCGAGCGTCGTCGAGGCCTAGTCGTCGCCTCACTCGTCTACGAGAGAAGCTCGTGCTCCAAGGACGGAGCAACGACTTGGTGCACGTGGTATCAGCGGCTGCGGAGAAACGACGCCAGTGGGGATACCTTGTGCGTGCGGGAAGGACTGCTTCCCCGCCCCTGGTTCGCGCCAAATCCTTTCCCAAATCGAGCTCCACCACGCCGGCCGAGCTCCGCTGCGCCAGCTGAGCCGCCTCCGCCGGCTCCGCCGCGCCGGCCCGTCGGCCGCAGCCCCTCCGTGGGGGCCTCGCCGTCCGCCGCTACGCACGGGACGCGCGCCCCAGTCCCGCCCGCCGCCGCGCACGAGAGGCCCGCCGTCGGTCGCCGTGGGGCCTCGCCGTCCGCCGATCTCGCGGACCGCGCGCCGTAGCCCCGCCCGCCGCTGGCCCTCGCCGGAGGGGACGTCGGAGACGGAGAGAAGGGAGGGAGAGAGAGATAGAGACAATGGTGATGAGAACGCTGGACGCGCGTGAGAGAGGATAGTAGGGAGATAGAGATGAGGGAGAGGATAAGGTTAGGGGGCGTGGATCCCACATGTCAGTCACATAGTTGAATGTATTTTGTATTACCTGATGTATACAACAAAACAAGCTACAAAGATCAGATATGCAGTAGATCACTATAAGCTTGTGTGTTAAATGATGAATTAATTACCATAGATACAGCTAAACAGACAACCCGTTGTACAAGCTGTCTGTTCAGTTGTCTGTTTGTGTCAAAAAGACATCAACTGTCTCCACCGTTGTACATGCGTTGAGGGAAGGGAAGGGAAACGCTCACGAACAGAGCAGCGGTAGTGGACAAGTGCCCGTGGTATACGATCTTTCCCCACGCTGTAAGCTAGCTGAGCCCAGGGAGGCCGAGAGAGAAGAGAAGCCGCATCATGGAGAGGGCCAACAACCGCGTCTTCGAGGACTGCGACCCCACCGTCGAGTGGAGCCGCGGCGCCGAGCTCGACAGCGTCAAGATCACGCTCCCAGGCAAGCAAGAGATTGACGACGGTGACGACAGCTTCATTGTTTGTTCCTTGATCTCTTGACTGAGAAATTAATGGCTGCAGGGTTCAAGCGGGAGGACATACGCGTGCTGGTGGACAACCACGGCCACCTGCGGACCCGCGGCGAGCGGCCCATCGCCGGCGCCAGGTGGAGCCGCTTCCAGAAGGACTTCCAGCTGCCGGCGAACTGCAACGTCGACGGCATCCGCGCCAAGTTCGAGAACGAGGCGCTCACCATCACGCTCCCCAAGAAGATACCCTCGCCGCCGCCGCCGGCCCCCGTGACCGCGCCGCAGCCGCCGAGGAGGCCCGTGCCGCCGGCGCCGTCGCAGAGGGTCCCGCCGCCGGCGGTTCCGGAGCCGCCGATGCGGCCCGCCGCGCCGCATCCTCGCGCCCCTCGCCGCCGAGCCGCCGACTTTGCCGGACGCGGCGGCGCACGCATCCCCCATCCCATCCCATCGCCGCGTCACATGGCGAAGGACAACGCGGCGGCCGCGGCGGGCTCGCCAATCCTGGACCTGCCGGAGCTGCTGCTGCTGCACATCCTGGGCTTCCTCACCGAGCGGGCACAGGTCGAGCGCCGGGGACGAGGACGAAGGGCCTGGGTGCTGTAGAGACAGCCGCAGCTCCGGCGGCGACGCCGCGGCCGGCTATACGGAGGTCAAGGGGCCAGCGGCGTCATCGCCGCCGGTCCTCTGCCGTTTCCGCCGCGAGGACGACGGCGACGCCGGAGACGTCGAGGACGGGCCGATCCCTGTCTCTTATACACATCTAGATGTGTATAAGAGACAGCAGCATGGTTT
>OAMR01000380.1:401224-428879 GCA_900205405.1 Echinochloa crus-galli
TCTCTCCTCTTCTTCCTGAAGCCCATCAGTGATGTGTATAGTACAAAATGCCTGGCGATATCTTTTTTTCCGCCAGCGGTGGGGCAGCAAGGGAGGAGGGCGTGAGGCCGAGGAGAAGAAGGCCCAGCCCAGTCTCCCCCATGTGGGTGTGGCCCGTGTGAGGGAGCGTCAGGAAGGTCACTGAAGTGGCAGGACCCCAGCCCCCAGGAGGGAGCGGTAGAGAGGTTGTGATGACTCGTGAGTTGTGAGTGAGAGTGACCGTCTGACCGAGTGAGAGCGGGGCGCGGCACGGCCAGCACAGGCAGAGGAGCCATTCTTAAATGCGGGAGCCACCGCGAGCTCAGCTGCTCCCACCTCCTCTTCCTCGGGTCTCTCTCCTCTTCTCCCTGCAGCCCAGCAGTGCCTCTTGCTAACAGTGAGGTGCTCGGCGGACGCAATGACCAAAGATGAGGAGTTCAAGCTGGTCAAGATCCAGGTTTGTTTCGTTCTCACTCAGCTCCCTCTCTTTTCTCTGTGTGGCTTCTTGAGTGAGAGCTGACTCTGAACTGTTCTTGGGTCTTCCCCTCGCTTGCTTGCTTCCTTCTCGCAGAACCATGTGCTGAGGGTGAACATACACTGCGACGGGTGCAGGCTCAAGGTCAAGAAGCTGCTCCAGAAGATCGAAGGTACTTCTCCTCCCCTGCTTCTCTCCCTCTCACATGCACAAACAGCTTTATCGTTTTACCATTCCCCATTTCTTTGGCCTCCTGCAGAAGAGCGCTTGCTCTAAGCCGGTGGTACTTGTTT
The DNA here is from genome assembly GCA_900205405.1 of Echinochloa crus-galli. NCBI lineage: Eukaryota > Viridiplantae > Streptophyta > Magnoliopsida > Poales > Poaceae > Echinochloa > Echinochloa crus-galli. The sequence continues at coordinate 402,011 of OAMR01000380.1, forward strand.
CTCACTTTCTTCACACCCACCGGCTTTACTGGAAAAAAATTATCTTTTCCTGCCCCGCCATAAAAACTGAAAGCTTTGTCCACTTGCAACCAAAAGCACCACCCTGTGTCTTGCTGAATGCGCTAACGCGACAACAAATCCCGTCTTTTCATGTACCACGCGCTTAATAATGTTGTGGTTTGGAAGAACACAATGAAAAGAACTGCTAAAAACCGAACCTCGCTCACCCACTTCACCTGTTGGCTTGGGCTGATGTGCATTTTACTGGCAACTGTGGTAAATAGGACCCCCAGACTTTTTACCCCCCTCCGGAGGGGGATGAAAATTTCCTTACCAATCTTTCAAATGGGTGACAGGAAAGGACTCTGGATCGCAACCCCACTCACCGCACAAGCCCATTTCTTGTGATGCCTAGCGTAATAGGTGACCAGTGCTTGGCAATTACCGTGGCTCACGAGCCGCCTGTGAACTCACAAGGTGTTGTGTCTCGATGCAGGGGTGTACTCGGTGGCCATCGATGTGGACAACCACAAGGTCTCGGTGACGGGGGACGTGGACGCCGAGACCTTGATCCGGAAGCTCACCAGAGCCGGCAAGCACGCCGAGCTCTGGTCACAGCAGAAGGGCGGCGGCAACCAGGGCCACAAGGGCAATAACCAGCAGAAGCAGCAGCAGCAGCCGCACCAGCAGAACCACCACCAGCATCAACAGCAACAGAAGCAGCAGGGTGTCAACCCGAGCAAGGATGGCCACGGCAACAAGAACAACAATGGCGGCCAGAAGGACCAGGGCGGCAAGCAGGGAGGAGGGGTTGGGAGCCTCATGCAGGGCCTCAAGGCGTTCAAGAGCCAGCACAACAACAAGCACCAGCTCCCCGACCTCAGCTCCGAGGATGATGACATGTATGATGATGAGGATGACGAGTTCGACGATGACTATGAGGAGGAGCTTCGCTTCCTTGGGGACAAGATGAGTCAGCTCGGGTTCCACAGCAACAACCACCACCAGAACCAGAACAAGAACGCCAACAATGCGGCTGTCAACAACAACCACAACAATGTCAAGAAAGGTAATGGCGGCGGAGGCGGTGGAGCCAATCACCACCAGAACCAGAAGAATGTGAATGTGATGAACATGGCAGCGGCGAATGCCAAGATGGCTGGCGCCGTCCAGAACCAGAAGAATGCCAATGTGATCAACATGGCGGCGGCGGCAAACGCCAAGATGGCGCCCAATGGTGCCCAGAGGAACACTGGTGCCATGTCAGGCATGTTGGGCCTGAGCCATGGCTTGGGAGCGGGCAATGCCACTCCTGGCTTCCAAGGCTACACAGGCTTCAACCACCCGTCCTATGCCGCAGCAGGCTATGGAGGTCTTCAGCAACACCAACAGCACCTCCAGCAGCAGCAGAGCAACAACCTCATGGCGAGCATGCAGGGGTACCATCATCACCCAGCTGCAACGGCTGCGATGATGAACAATTTGAGGGGCCTGAACAGCAACATGATGATGATGCATCAGCCCCAGCAGCAGCCGCAGATGATGTACCACTCCTCTCCCCAGATCAGCCCCTACACCGGCTACTACAACCCTTACAACTACTACTACCATCCCCATCCTGGCAGTGCTGGTTACCCGGCCAGCAATGGGGAGGTGGAGACCATGTTCAGTGATGAGAACACCAAGGGCTGTGTTGTCATGTAGGGATGTTGCTACAATGCTAGAATCTAGAGGTTGGTGATGAGGCATGGTAATGGTGATGCGGTGTTGCTACCTCTTTTTTCTTTCTTTTTTCCTTTCATTATTTTTCTGCTCTTATGGTTTCGCCTGTATCAAGAATGAATCATGGTGTTGACTTAGATGTGCTGTTGAAAGTAGGGGCAACTTGAGAGGGTTATCAAACAGTGTAATGGAATACCTTTTACTTGCCTAGTGCTTTGCCCTGACTGGCTTGCTATAGTTTGTATATTGTATATCTGGTGGACTTGTATCCTCGGGCATGTGATTGATGATCATGGCATCTGACTGACTAACAGTGGAGAGGGTGAACAACTGTTAGCAGTCAATAAACATTAACCAACACATAGCATTTCTGAGTTTCAAAGTCCTGGCACCATACAACTTTAGGCAGCACAATTTCCCAGAGTAAGGTTAAAAATATCACTAGGAGAATAGTTACATATTACAAATGGATTTCAGGAACCAAAGGAGGAAGCAGCACGATTTCCCAGAGTAAGGTAGAAAATATTACTACGTGAATAGTTACATATTACAAATGGATTTCAAGAACCAAAGAGCGAGGAAGCTAGCAAACCTGTAACACGGGAGATCAAGAGAATTCCAAGGATACAGCTTCCTCGAAAGAAAGCTGTGAGCCTGCTGAACCCAAAGATGCCAACCATGATCAAATTCCATGATGAAAGTGTATGCTGGTAAAGGTGGTTGAAAATGAATGCACATCATAATGGTTGTGGCTCCCTTCATGAACGCATTGGTCCCTAACAAAAATAAATTCTGATTTCTCATCAGTCGTCCTTGCCACTTTTGACAGACTATAGTACAGGTACGTAATGCACCCGACATATAGACAATTGATAACTGTTGAGGAAAAAACAAAATAAAAACGCTGGAACTAAGATTGTTATTCTGAAGGCCTTCGTAAGTTCGATTTCCCTGTAATATACTCCAAATGGAATCTTTGTGACTGAGGAGAGCATGGCGCAAAAGGTGGAATGCACAACCCACCTATCCCTGTATGTATATTCTTAAGAATTCCCATGAACTTTTAGTGCACGGTTTATCCAGTTTTCAAGTAGTTAGCTAACTGTACGAACTGCAAAGGCGATACTTTTGTAGTGCACAGTAGGCTGTTTCCCCACTTCATCACCTGTATAAAGAATGTATAGGATTCTTGGGAAGGGAAATTAGCAGACAAATGGCTTGTTTATTCTTCCATAGATGGGTGGAATGGTTGATCTGTGTGTATAATATTGCAAACACTTGCAGGGGGCGTGCGGCACCCGGGCCTGCAGTGGCAATGATGGTCAACTCAATGCAAGATGCGGATGATCGTGCAACAGCAGCTGGACCTGTAAGGTGCGGATTAACCTGCAGGAAAAGGAACCCCATGAATTGGAGTTGAAATGGAGGGATGAAATATGCAGGTATGCAGTTTATTCCAACCAAAAAATAAATATGCACCGGAACAAGCACAATGACCCAACAAGCATACATAAATTAGCAGCCCAATTTTCCACCGAACCAAATGGTCCTGAATGACTGAAGTGAAATGGTCGAGGACAAAGCCATATGCGGCCACCAAACAAGCCAAATCTGGATCACCACCCAGTTTTCTTTCCGTCAGGACTCAGGAATGTAACTAGGGCTACGTGCCCCTTGCCGTATTGATACCCAACACGCTAACTTTGTGGAAAAGAGGTTTTTCCCCAACAGAAAAGGCTGAGAGGGCACTAAAGCAGAGTCAGTACATCATGCTAGTGTAGTTGAGATGAGGCTTTCTCCATTTCAGTCAACATCTCTCCCTTGCACACACATGCACATTGTGTGTGTGAGAGAGAGGGAAGGCTCAAACAGCCATGTGAGACATGTACAGGACAGCAGACCTCTCAGTGAGCAAGGCAGTGAGGACTGAACACAGGGAGCAGTGGACAAAAGCTGGAACCCAGCTGAGGGCATGGAAAGCCATGCACAGTAAACTATAAGCACAAACGATCATCTTTAGACTTTATCAGGCAGCTTTGATACATAACTAGAATAAAATTGATGCTTGCTTTTAGTACAAGGGATTATGATGACCGGGGAAGCATGTAAAGGAAAAAACAAAACCTGTTCAACAAAGAGGAGGCTCTGTGACGGCAAGGCCTGCGCAGGGGCACCATGACTTTTTGACCCGCAGGTGTGAAGCACAGTGAAATGGTGCTTGCAACTACCAAGAAAACTTGGCCCCTGCGAGATGAACAAACGAGCAGAGAACCATTGGGAGAGGTGATGAGATTCTCTCCGGAATGCAACATTCACCTCAGCAGACATCCCAGCCTTATGATTCAGAGCTTTGGTATTTGGGTGGTATTTTCAGTTGTATATTAGTGGAACTTTGAAACTTGGGCAGTTTAAGCAGTATGGGGACCTTAACTGTAAAAGCAACCGCTGAAGTCGTGCCACTTCTGAAAAAAATAAAAATAACACTGTTCTAAAGAAGCTCAGTTACCATAACTCGGTTTCCTGTAAGCCATACATAACTCAAAATATTATTATATTACCAGTGAAGGGCTGAAGAAGCTCAGTTAAAACTTGGAACAAATCTTCAAGAATACAAAGTCCTTTTATTAGGAAACATAAAAGAATGATTACCTTGCAGTTCCAGGGGTACTTACCTTATTGAGAAAGCACTCCTTGCCCAACACTAACAAACAGATCTTCTAGGTTCAAAGTAACCTGCCTTTTTGTCAATTTAAAACCATAGGTGAATCCTTGCTATCCACAATATGTTCACCATCTTGCTGTATACTTTGGTTTATCTTTATGTGAGAAAAAGTGGAAGATGAAACTTTAAGTTCCCCAATGGAAGAAGTCTGAAAGCCTACAATAGATCATTAGGTTGTGGAGCCAGGCAACTACTCACAAGGGAAACTTCAGCAGTGGATGCTTTTCAGACCGATTAATAGCATTTCAGAAGTAGCAGTAGCAACAGGCTAAAGAACTTTAGTATTGATCGGTCACCCATGCTTCCAGATAAGAAAGCGAATCTTATAGTTCTGTTTGGCAGCAATTAAATATGGGTAGAGCTACAATTGAGGCGAGATGGGTAATAAAGTAAAGATTAACTACAAGGAGAGAATGAGCACGCTCACCTTCATGATCCCACAGGAAGCTTCCTTTCCTTTGCTCTTCCTGAAAAGTAGAAGTGTACAAAAGAAGGTAGATTATTTGCATGACACTCCTTCACAATCCCAAGTGCTCCAGAAAATGTACTACAAACAATTGATTTTCATACCATTACACTAATGGGGCAACTTCTCATACAGCGGTACAAAATAAAGGACGCCATGCCACACCGAAAGTTTGACGGTTTTGTTGGCACAATATTTTGATGCAAATCTATAACCTTTGGCTAGCTTAGTTTTGTGTTCAGTAACAGTTGGCACAACAATCAGATCCAACCACCATGGATTTCTCTAGAACAAATTAAACATTTTAGTGTGCAGGATGAATCTCTAATTAATCAGAAACAGTTTAGTGCAATGACAGTCTTCACACGATGATTAACATTAATAATATACTATATGGACTACTCATAAAATGGATAACCTTAGATCATACTTCAGTGACCAGCCATCCCAAAAACGTTGTTTGGCCATAGGATTGACAATTAGTATATGATGCTCCAAGTGCATAAGTGTACTACATGGGACAAAAAATGGGCAACCAGCCAGCTTGAAGAAGTCCAAAACAAAGTCACTGAAGCCCAGGCACACAGGCCTGGAGTCCTGGACAGTAAACATTCTAACCCTGAAACAGATGGTCTGGGTACAAAGTAACCTGCCTCTTTGTCAAAGGTTTTGATGTAATCTTAGTGTTAACGGTTATGAAAGACCAAACAAACGAACACAATGTTTTGAGGAAACAGATCACTGCATGCTATAGAAGTAAACAACGAGATGTAAATATAAATCTGCTCATTTGCAAGTATCAGCACAAGTGCACTCAAACAATACAAAGAGACAAATTTATGTCCTATAAAACTATTACGGGAGATAAACTGTAAACTGTTAGTTTTTCAATGACAGCAGAAGAGAGATGTAGAAAGCTTCTAGTGATATTGGTTATACAAGTCTGCAAATGTAAATGTTGACCTGCACAATCCTCAGTTCCTCAGTCAACCAACACCAAGTCAGCAAGTATACCCACAAAGGTTAGTGGTAAATCTGTCACTGTAATACTATAGTTGATCCAAATCATATACCTTGTGAGCGTTTATTCGTGTCAAATACAAGAGAAACTTTGCAAACTCAACAATTTGAGCATATCATTTCCTCCCAGGTTTTGATTCTTAAAAAACAATTTACAACATCAAACAGGCATGTGTTGAAGAGTGAAGACAACAGAGAACATACAAGTCTACGTGAACTGCAAACCAAGCAACTAATTTCCAATCACTCTTGTGTGAATGGACAGAATCATACTTCCTGCTTCTTACTGAACTCAGATAGACCAAACAATCCAGAACTTTTCTAATCACCAAACAGAACAGACATCACATGGGAATGATACGAAAATATATGCTTTTCTTGACGTGCTTGTGCCATCACAGATTCACAGGGAACGTGTCCATTGTGAAGTGCACTACAGATAATACATCTACCATCTAAAGAAAGCAGTCTGATGAGAGGAAAAAAGAAGATGAATACATTACAATGTATGACGTCAGCTCAACGTCTGTCATTTTTCCTCTTCCTTGCTTTTGCTTTCTGCCACTTTTTCCTAGACACTAACTTACTCTTTGGCTTTAACTTCAACTCTGGAGAAAACTTGAAATTTGGGTCCCTCATGCGTGCCTGTATATCCTTAAAGAACTGTATATTGAGCTTTTTTGGTCCACCCTCCCGCAGCTCTGCATACTCTGGTCCTGAAACAATGTTCTCAAATGCACCAATCAGGATATCTATATCAGTAACAACATCAAATACGTTAATGTAGCGTCCATCAGGGCCTTTCTTCAACTTCTTAAGAGCATTTTCTACAGCAAGTTTTCTTGCTTGCTTTCCTGGAGACAGCTCTGGTGGTTCATTCTCTGCTTTCAACAGCTCTGAGATTGTGCGGTACTTTGGTGACTCGTCAAATTCAAACACCTTATCAATATATGAATCACTGCGTTCACTGGGATGTGCCTCGGAGGGAATATCGTCGTCGTCGTCGTCTTCACTGCCGCTCCAGAGAGTCATATCATCTTCATCACTCTCAGGGCATATACTTCTTAACTCGTCACTGTCATCAGCATCAATAAGATTTGCATTTTCCTTGGCTTGCCTCTTCACTTTCTTAATTTCCCTCTCTAGTTTTGTATCACTCTCTTCCTCCTCATCATCATCTTCACTACCTGTCCAGAGACAGTCCTCTTCGTCAACATCCTCTTGCCAAGCTTTTCTGAACTCTTCATCCCCTGGCCTTCTTTTACCAAACAGATCATAGTGAGAACGATCGTCAGCAAAGTATCGGGTTCCTGGATAAATAAGATCCATTCAGTATAAATTGTACTCCTCAAAGGTTCATTCATCGATTGACACCAGAACTACACTATTCTAGACTGATAAGATAGCTATTAGTTACCTCCACGACCACCTTAATATCATCCAATGTTCCTTTTTTTTAAATTAATTTACTATTTGGCATGTTCTCATTCTTTAAATGAAGCACAGAAGCAGTGGAATATTTCAAACAAACTACTGACTTTCTGAAGCATATGTAACAGCCCAATCAATGGCAACATATTATAAGCTCCTAAATTTTATAGCACATTGCACACATATGTCTGATATACTCCGGGATAGCCTACGGTACTTCAAAAGGAATAGAACAGTGAAAGAATACCCTAAGGGATAGCTTACAGGAGCAGGCAACTGATATACTAAAAGTAGTGTACTAAATCCATTTCGACTTATGTAAGAAAGTGCTGAAGTTTACTTATGACACACTCTGCATCTTTCATCTTACCTGGAAAATAAGTCCAACATTCTATTGTCTTAAAAATGCATAGCCACTTTCTCCCCAAGAGAGAATATAGTGTCTGGAGCAAGAGTTTCAGACTTTCAGTTGTATAGCACAAATTATGTAAACACAACATAACCAAGCACATAACTTCGGCATGCACTTTGGACACAGTAACTACAGCATACAGCTCCAATCAATAGACTCAACTAAACAGATTAGCCACTACACAATTATGAAGTGAATTGGGTTACACACACTATAGCATAACAAGACCGCACCACTCTGCAGTTTCTTCTTTTTATAAGAAAAACTATGGGACAGTTCCATACAGCACCTCATTTTATAGATTTTTAATATGTACAAGAGAGTACACAAAAATATGTACAGAAAAAGGATCAGACTATACAGTTGTTTCTAGCCATTGAAAAATATCGAAATCCAAGGTCCTCCCTAACTCAGTGCATCTGGAGGATCACTTGTTCCTTGATTTTCACAATCCAAACATGATGACTAATGCTGGAACCTTAAAACATTTTCCCATTTCACAGTTCCCATATTCCCCAATTAGCCGTAATGAAGACCTCCATGAAGGCAGCTGGCTAGAATTACTGGTGAAAATTAATTACTCTCCTGTGATTATCAGCAACATTGCTCCACTGAAACCCAAGTCACAATGCAGTTTCAGGTGAAGGTGGTGGCAATGCAAGCGTCCCCTGGCGCCCCATCACACTAAACTCACACGATTCACCACCACACGGAATTAAAAAGGGAAGGAGGAGGAATCGGTCGAATTTGAACAAACCGCACCTCGAGGCGCCAGAACCGGAGAAGACGACGGGCCGACACAGCGCGTAATCATGCTCAGAGTCAGAGCCAGCGGTGGAGCAGGCCGGGGCCGCGGCGCCTGCAGGCGTAGGTGCGGGAGGAGGCGGCACGCGACGAGGCGACGCGCCATGGATAGGAGGGCCCCCTGACGCCGCTACCAAAGTGGAGGAAAATCGCGTCAGGAGATGGAGGATGATATGGGTTGGCGCAGTGAAAATGGGGAGGAGCGGGAGCATCGATCCTCACCTAGGTTCCCCGGTGGCTTCAGGAGTCGGCCGGCGAGTTAGTCTGGTGGCGGGTGGCGGAGTGGTGGCCACCTCAGTCCGCGTTGGGCTGGTCACGGCGGCGGCTTGGCGTCCGGCGGGCGAAGAGGGGGGCCGGCGGGGGACTAGAACGACGCTGAACAAGGACGGGGCGGAGACGCGCCGCGGCACGCAGGCGGCGGCCGCACGAGGACGAGGGGAGTGGGAAAGAGGCGGTGGGCTGATGGTGTTGGGCTTTATCTTTTTTTTCTTTTTGCGAATTTGATGAGCTTTGTTGATGGGCCGTAGATAATTGTCTCACTTTTTCTTTCTTCTTATTAATCTCAATACATTTCGCTCAAAAAAAAGTTAATCTCAATACATTCATCCATTTTCAAAATGCTATGTAGAGGTGATCAGTGGTGTTACCTTTTAGTCCCGCAATTGCCACTCCAAGGTTTCAACTTTACTAAATTCTAGAGTTGATTTGTCTTTCTTTTTCAATACATTCCTGGGATTAGTGTGATCTTAGATGCGGTGTTACTGTTTTAATCTTTAAGATTGAATGTTCATAACAATTTGTAAAGCAACGGTTGAATCTATATCACTACTATTTATTCAGTGTGTGACTGTAACACCTAAGCAACGAACAGCACACAAAACACTCTTTCCGTTTGTTTCTTGTGCGACAAACAGGACATAAAACAACTACTCCTCCGTTCCAAATTATAGGTCGTTTGACTTTTTATAGGTTAAGTTTGACCGGCTCGTCTTATTCAAAAAATTTGTGTAAATATAGTCAAATTTAAGTCATTTTGAAGAATGTTTATTAATAAAGCAAGCCACCACAAAAAATATGATAATTTGCATAAAATTTTGAATAAGACGAGCCGGTCAAACTTGAGCTGAAAAAAGTCAAACGACCTATAATTTGAAACGGATGGAGTAAGTCGTGTCATCTTACACAGACATCCAAGTTCCCAAATACAACCTGAGACACATTACTATACCCATGATCAGTCAAAATAGAACTCGACCATGGGTATCTCACTCCAATAGGGTGTTTTTGCTGACCTTCTGATCTGAATCTAGCTTCATATTTACAACCTGAGACACATTACCCATGATCAGTCAAAATAGAACCCAACCATGGGTATCTCACTCAAATCGGGTGTTTTTGGTGACCTTCTGATCTGAATCTAGCTTCATATTTACTTTTCTGGTCGCCTTGACCAAGGCACGCAACAGTCTCAGCGCCCTAGCCCTAACACCACGGGCCCTCACGATGTCGTTGTAGATTATCAGGCAAGTTTCCTTATTGAGTTTCGTTTTGTATTTTTGAGCATCGGGTACAAATTTGCGTGCCTCATCGTGACAACGTCTGAAAGAACGCAAAGAACATTCTGACACATTACTTGAATGGCTATAGTTATTAGAAGTCAAATGAACATGACATTTTCAAAACATTATGATTACCTCTGGAGATTTGCCTAGCTTTATTCTTTGTTTAGGATAGCACACTAACTTAAGACCAGTTGCAAGTTTTAGAAGATCCCATTGCTGAGTGTCAATTTCAGACACCTTCAAAATGGATTGACCACCTCGTCGTAAGATTTCAGTGTATTTGCTTACACTAAAATCACTCTGATACACAGACCAGGTCATCTCAATTATACGTCTATTAACCTGCATACAAGGGGCATTGCTTCATAACTAACAATAAAACACAAAAGAGAGGTTTTCTGTATAAAAATTGCATACAAACTTTAGTCAGTGAAAATAAAGGGCCAAGTACATATACTCAGAAAGTATAAAGTATACAGGAATCAAAGCATTTCTTCTCAGGCACAGGAAAAGAAGCTATTTTCGAACACGCAAGTGATCTGCGTATCCTTTTCTGAGACACAGAAAAGAAGCATTAATGAGGAAAACAAGCAAAGATCTTACCATCCCTGGTTTAACATCGATGCCATAACGACCTAGGACATTTTGCATTCCTCGACATATCTCGGGGTGGTCCTCACTAGTCATATGCATCGGTAAAGGACCAATATATTCATCCAAGGGCAGTACAGTCTTCATGGCATTCTTCAGGCCCCACATCACTTCCATCACAGCATCATTAAACAAGCAATATATTCCCTGAAAATATCCACAAGATTGGGCGCTGAAATTCTTCACAGGATTGCAAGGTAGCAAACAACTAAAGGTTGCACTGACCATGCTTTCTTCAATGATTTTTTTATATTCAACATTTCCTACAGCTAGCGTCTGCCCAGGCTGAAGTGACAACTTGATCATCTGAGCAAGCTTATAGTTAACTCCAGTCTGAAGGTTAATCGCCCTGGTCTTGTCATCACAAGCTAGAAATTCTTTCAGAATGACCACCTGACAAAGAAATCAACAAAGAGAAGCATGTAGAGTGCTGTGTTAGTTTTTTTTTTCTTTTTGTGTGTGTGTGTGTGTTTGTGCATATCTGTCCATCTTCAAGTTTATCATTTAAGAGCGTAATGCAGAATAGGTTCATGTGCTCCGAATATATATTTTAAAAATAGAAAACCATGTGCTTGATTAGTATAAGCAGGCATGGATGCACATAATATCACTACTTGCTTTCCAAACAACATCATGGAGAAAAAAAGTTGTGTTTCGAGTCTATGAAATTAGTAAGCAACAACTGACCGATATGCAAAATCCTGCTTGATTGAGTTAAGAAAGGGATACTAACATCTCTCGTTACTGTGGACGCCACGGCAAAGTCTGCCCAGATTTTTTGCAGTCCGGCGCGGATTGTCTGACGTGTTGAAGGTAAGTCACAGGTGACTTTCCCCCATCTAGATGCCATCCGTTGTTCATCCAACGGCTGCTGTTTTTTTTTTTTTGAGATAGGCCAACGGCTGCTGTTGCTGTTAGCCTTTCTTGGTGCAAAGAAGTTTAGCCCAACTGCTGTATTAAGCCCAGATAAAGCCCAGTTCGAGAGTAAACAAATAAACAATGACTAACTGAGATATTTCTTAATATAAAACAGTATTCCACTTAAATATTCGAACAGATCCATGCTCCAAATAATTAAAATAATCTTCACCAAAAGTGAGTATGACATAAATTTAATGACAATAATTTCAAACTTTCTATATTACTCATTTTCACGTCAAACTAGGTTAAATACTACTGTGTTTTAAGTTTAATCTTTTCTGTTTGTAAAAGATCAATGTGAAATTGATATATGTATATTCATGATTTTTTTTAATGACTCTCTAATTTAATGGATGCTGCCGTGTGGAAGGCTATTTTGTTCTTTTAAGATTGAGTGTTGAGCACTAGTGTCCTAATTGATGGTGTTTTGGTGCAAATTATTTTTAGTCATGGAACTGTTCAAATACTTAAGTGAAATGCTATTTTATGTTGAGAAATAATATAATTAGCAGCATTTTTATTGTATTACTCCCTTATGTGGCTGTAAATAGGCTAACTTCTTTGCACCAAAGAAGTTAGCCTATTTTTTGGGAACTGGTGATCGGTAGCCTTTGCGATGGATCGCTTTCGCAAGAAACTTGCAGCCTTTGCTTCGAAAAAAAAAACTTGCAGCCAATCGCGGAACTGCCAAGTCCATGATTTGATCGGCAAGGGTCCAACTGAACCAGCAAATTCATCTGTATAGCTAAGGACATTTTGTCCTAAAAAAAGCTAAGGACATTTTCATCTTCTCACTAAATTTTGGAAAATAAAAAAGGAATTCATACAGTAAAAGATGTATAATGTCAAGAAAATCAAGGGGCCAACTTTTTAGTAAGTGGCAAATTTGCGAAGCCATGTTTATGGGATAAAGTTGCGATTTGGGTGCGTGGCAAAAATCTGAATATCTCCTTTTCATATTACAAGGGTTCGTTCAGCTACGTCTGGAAAACCCAAACTAACATAGCATGTTTTCAATATTTGTAGTGGAGCGAGTAGTCACATTAATATCAGTGATGAATTATTGTTGTAGCTCGTTTTGTAAAACAACCTTGGAAAAAAGGTATGTGAGCAGGCACTCCTATTAGTATTCGTTAAAAAAGTTGAACTAATTACTTTAACATGATGATGTATACTGTAGTTTTTTACGTGTTTGATAAAAAACATATATTGGTGATAATTAATAAACTCATTGGTCATTTGTGGAAAAGTAGCGAGTCTCGCGTCATTTGTCTTTTTCAAATCGATGGCAAGATAAAATACAACACAACTAATAAAAACAATGAGGCAAAGGATCACAGCAAATCACGTGCCAAAATATGACAAATATAGTATCAAGACATAATTTATATCTATCTATACTATAAGCATTCAATTATTTTTAAAACACTTTTTATGTAAATAAATTCTATCTGTGCCTCACAGATGACCCACATATCAGGTCTGGAAAAGACGTGAAAATTTTTCAAAGATAAGAAAAAACGATGTTTTCATACCTAGAGGCTATGTGCACTTTTACTCCCATGTGCTTCTGTTTCCTCAAAAATATTGGATGGTTCTAATCACTCAGCATAAAAACCAATCGTAGCTTGCATTTAGCTTTCTTTACATGCAAATGATTTTATATAGAACCGTATAATTTAGCTACTGAAAAAAGAGAGCCACGTGCTAGCCACTTTTGAGCGGGCGTGTCATGGCCAGCATGCATCACGGTACAGTACAACAATGAACAATCTATAAAATGTCTTTTTAAGTTTTGGTGACGACACAATCGTGTCGAGTCCAATCAATCCCGATGGACTTCGCACGTTTCACTGACGTGCGGGGCTCACCACTTCCGGTCCCACCTGTCGTCTACACAGTGCAATTGCTACGGAACGCATTCGTTCGTACACAGAGATCACCCCCGGTAGCCGTATAACCTCCTGGGCCTCCACCACTCCCCCTTCTCTCTCGCGTCCTCAGATCACGCGAAGCAAGAGGCGGAAAAAATGGCGCAGCTGGTGGAGACGTACGCGTGCTCGCCGGCGACGGAGCGCGGCCGCGGGATCCTCCTGGCCGGGGACCCCAAGACGGACTCGATCGCCTACTGCGCCGGCCGCAGCGTTATCATCCGCCGCCTCGACGCGCCCCTCGACACCTGGGCCTACCAGGACCACGCCTACCCCACCACGGTCGCCCGCTTCTCCCCCAACGGCGAGTGGGTCGCCTCCGCCGACGCCTCCGGCTGCGTCCGCGTCTGGGGCCGCTACGGCGACCGCGCGCTCAAGGCCGAGTTCCGCCCCCTCTCGGGGCGCGTCGACGACCTCCGCTGGTCCCCCGATGGCCTCCGCATCGTCGTCTCCGGGGACGGCAAGGGCAAGTCCTTCGTCCGCGCATTCGTGTGAGTACAAGCAGTAGATGCTCTTCCATCTCGATCTCGTTTGAAGGATTTGGGGGGCTGGGGTGCCTCCTTTTTGTGGGATGGCAGCGATCGGGATTCGGATGAGAACGCAGCAACCAATCATTGCTTCCAATTGGGATTGGCCGTTGCCTGGGGATCTGGCAATATGAGGTCGTTTGGGGCATGGATTCTGTGAAGTGCTTTACAATAGGGATAATGGAATAGCCTTCGTTCCCAGTAATTAGTGGAAATGAATTGTTTCAGCTTTCGTGAATTGGATGGGGGTATTTGTTGAAATCTGGATGATCTCATGGATTCTGCATGATCAAACTGTTTGATCAAAACTAGAATATAAAGCAGGAGCCTATTAGGTTTATTCCTTGACACTTCCATATGTTCTTTGTCTTATCTGTATAACCTCCTCAGATCAGAAGGATAACTGTCAATTGGTATCAGGTTAGACGATATAGGCATTATTGTGTGTTTGAATGATGATGATTTAGTTGGAATATACTCAAACATAATACTTATGGATAAAAAGTCTGCCTCACAGGAACAGGCTTGGACCATAACGATTTTGTCATATATGTTTTCACCTGTTGTGGTATACTTATTTTAAGTTCTCTGCACTATGTAGGTGGGACTCTGGCAGCACAGTTGGTGAGTTTGACGGGCACTCAAAGAGGGTTCTGAGCTGCGACTTCAAACCAACACGTCCATTTCGCATTGTTACATGCGGTGAAGATTTTCTGGCTAACTTTTATGAAGGACCACCATTCAAATTCAAGCATTCCATAAGGTCAGTAATTATTGCTGGTTTGCGGACCTACTTGACAGTGTGCTGTTGTAGATCTTCTGGCTTGTTTGCTTAGTTCTTCGCAGTGGACTAGATATATACATCTGATATGGCTTATCATACTGCATTAGTTAGTGGACCATACTATATTAGTTACATATGTCCGAATCAGAACCTCCATTTGATTCTGTATTTCTGTATCAGTCATGCACTCATGTATTAACATAGGGTGATATCTACCAGAAGTACTTCTGTTTTGCATCTGCTTATAAATAACCTATCTCAATATAGTTCGCTTTGAATTTCAGGGATCACTCAAACTTTGTTAACTGTATTCGGTATTCTCCTGATGGAAGTAAGTTTATCACTGTGAGTTCTGATAAGAAGGGTTTGATATATGATGGCAAAACTGGAGAAAAGATCGGAGAGCTTTCCACTGAAGGCGGTCACACAGGGAGCATATACTCTGTTAGCTGGAGTCCTGATAGTAAACAAGTAATTTTATATTAATTGTTCTATTTTTTCTTTATTGTACCATGATAATACTGAATGTACTGAATTTATAGTGTGCCAAAATTGTCTTGTGTTAGATGTATAATCCTTTTGTTATGTATGAGTGAGGAACAACACGCGAATTAAACAGGGGCGACACCATGTTAGGCAACTTTTGTTAGTAAATTGACTGCTACTCACCATATACTACATGAAGAAAATATCTATTTGCTTGAGTTGTGCACCACCTTGATTTTAATGCTAGCTTCGCCACAAAATGTGGCGTTGTTGATTACATACCACCTATAAGGGTATTGGATCACCTATCAAATATTTGCTTTTAACCGAAATCCTAGAATGATCTGGCTTGTATATTACAAAAGTTCTTTACCTAGGATATGCATCATCTTATCTCTAGATGAACTCTTTTAGATTGCATGGAACTAAAGCCTTTTAGTCTCTTTTCAATGGATATTTGGTCCTCATACCGATACACGTCTAATCTAAGCACCTTCATCCCTTTCCAATGGATGTTTGGTAGCCATAACCGTTCTGCGTCTATCTAAGCAACTTCTTATGATTGGCGACATATATCCACTTCTAATGTTTATCTTCTTTTATCGGTGCCTTTAGGTTCTAACTGTTTCTGCTGATAAAACTGCAAAAGTATGGGATATCATGGAAGATGCAAGTGGAAAATTGAATAGAACTCTGGCTTGTTCTGGTATAGGAGGTGTGGACGACATGCTTGTAGGTTGTCTCTGGCAGAATGACCATCTCGTGACAGTCTCTCTTGGTGGCACATTTAGTGTGTTCTCGGCAAGCAATCCGGACAAAGAACCAGTTACATTTGCAGGACATTTGAAGACTATTAGTTCTTTGGTTTTGTTTCCTCAAAGCAGCCCAAGAACTATACTTTCTTCAAGCTATGAAGGTGTCATCATGAGGTGGATACAGGGCGTTGGATATGGTGGCAGATTGATGCGCAAAAACAATACCCAGATCAAATGCTTTGCTGCAGTAGAAGAAGAGCTTGTTACCTCAGGGTACGATAATAAGGTAAGAAAAATCAACATGCTATCCATATACCTAATGTTTATCTAATATTTATTAGGATATAAACCATTTTTTTTGCATTCGGGGCTTCTTTGGATGAACAGTAAGTAGATTAGTTCCCTTGTTATAATTGTTTCCAATGCCCTGCTAATTTAAAGGATTTAGATTATCGACTGTTTCCTCTTGCTGGTTCCAACCCAAAGTTGTGGTAATTGGTGTGCATGCTGTTATATGCTAGGTTTATTGAAGTAATCATGTCTTTGTTTTTTAGCTCATATGAGAAATATGGTAAGAGTTAATGTACAAATCTCCCTATTGAACATTGATTGCTGTCTAACTTTGAAAGTGCTAGGTGAAAAGTGCAAGTAATTTCTCTGAAGCTTTTGTGAGTTATGACTAAACAGTAATAACTTGAAATGGCTATAAGCTCTATCATTCTTTAAGATCATACTTACATGAATGCATCTCTAGTCAAGACACGATGGGAGGTATCCAATTCCATGTGTAGAAATTTATTCTAAATCATGAAACCTATAGAATGAAAGTGTTTTTTTAAGTATTATCTAGTTAATACTGACAAAATCTACTACTGAGTTTAAAGTCTTGAGTATCATATTCTTTCTGTTTTAATGGTTGAAACATGGTTAGGCTTAGTTATTATGGGCAACTTACGGTTTCTCCTTGAAATCAGGTGTTCAGAATTCCTCTTAATGGAGACCAGTGTGGAGATGGCGAGTCAGTTGATGTAGGAGGTCAGCCAAATGCTTTGAACCTTGCAATTCAGAAACCTGAATTTGCACTGATTACCACTGATTCTGGGATCATACTGTTGCACAACTCCAAAGTTATTTCTACAACTAAAGTCAATTATACTATCACTTCATCCTCTGTTTCTCCTGATGGCACCGAAGCTGTTGTGGGCGCACAAGATGGGAAACTGCGCATGTATTCCATCAATGGGGATACAGTCACAGAAGAAGCTGTGCTTGAGAAGCACCGAGGTGCTATTACTTCCATACATTATTCACCAGATGTTTCTATGTTTGCTTCTGCTGATGCCAACAGGGAAGCTGTTGTATGGGATCGGGCAAGTAGAGAGGTAATGCCAGTTCTCAACGCGTTCTTTTTTCAGTTGTCAAATGATGTATATTACTCTCAAATTTCTTGATGTTACTTATGAGTTTAAGTTTGAAAGATGTCCAGTAATGCACTACGTAGCGTCCACGTCATTTGTTTTTTTGTTAGTGACTTTAGTTTGTTCATAAAACTTCACACTCCAGTCCAGTACTGCCATTATCGCTGTTTTGTTTCCATCACTTTATAGTTTGCTGGAGTCCATGTGGATAAATACTGCTCATAGTTAGGTACACCTTACTGTGCTTTGTCGTGTCACATGAACTGAAATTAAAGTTATCTCTTGATTATTAATTTTGTTCATCATGATTTCATAACCCGTCAATCGTTGCTAAAGTAAATAGAAAATATGTAAGGCTCTTTACCTAAGGAGAGGTGGAAGCCTATGCACACTTAGTATGATTTTCTTTTGGGTCGTTCATTCGGTTGCACCTCAGTTGTATTCTATTGGGATTGCAATAAGTTTAGTATATGATTTTTTTCTTGAACAGGTCAAGCTGAAGAACATGCTGTACCACACAGCTCGGATCAACACAGTGGCCTGGTCACCCGACAGTCGTTTTGTTGCCACTGGCTCCCTGGACACCTGCGCGATTGTGTACGAGATAGACAAGCCAGCAGCCAGTCGCATCACCATCAAGGGAGCACATCTTGGTGGAGTTCATGGTTTAACCTTTATCGACAATGATACTCTGGTGACAGCCGGCGAGGATGCTTGCATTCGTGTCTGGAAGGTGGTGCAGCAATAGGTGTGCATTGAGCATGTCTTTACTATTGGTTGAAATAAATGCTTTTTTTTGTTTGCGATTGTCGGTATGGTGGCTGTTACTCACAGGCCATAGCATCGTTTTCTTTGCTTTTGGAGCTCTAAATTTGCTGTACAATCCGTTGAGTTGTATTCTTCCCCTTGCTTTTCAGGGAGGTTTTCTTTGTAAGTGTATCCCTGCATCTGATTTTGCTAGAAGTTGAGAATATGAGGATACAATTGTTGCTTCCCCCCCCCTGTCCTTGGAGTATTGGATTAGTGTTAATAACTGAATTTTTCGATGCTGCGAGCTTTCATGAATGGTTTGAATGATGCTTATCTCTACAGATCGTTACCTTACTGCTGCCTCTGGGTGACCTTATTTCTACCGTTTCTTGTTATTCTCTATCATTTGTTCAGTCGAATGTTACTATGGCAAGAAAGCAAGTGGAATAACTGTCCTTTTCTTTTGTCTGAGAATACGGGGAAGCCTTTAACTGTGGCAAGAAGCATCGCAAGGGTTTCAGCCTAGCGAATGGAATAAGCGTCTTTTTCTTTCTTTTCGCATGGCTGTTTGCTGCGTTGTTAAATGATGTATATTAGACTCTCAAAGTTCTTGATGTTACTTATGAGTTTAAGTTTGAAAGATGTCCAGTAATGCACTACGTAGCGTCCACGTCATTTGTTTTTTTGTTAGTGACTTTAGTTTGTTCATAAAACTTCACACTCCAGTCCAGTACTGCCATTATCGCTGTTTTGTTTCCATCACTTTATAGTTTGCTGGAGTCCATGTGGATAAATACTGCTCATAGTTAGGTACACCTTACTGTGCTTTGTCGTGTCACATGAACTGAAATTAAAGTTATCTCTTGATTATTAATTTTGTTCATCATGATTTCATAACCCGTCAATCGTTGCTAAAGTAAATAGAAAATATGTAAGGCTCTTTACCTAAGGAGAGGTGGAAGGCTATGCACACTTAGTATGATTTTCTTTTGGGTCATTCATTCGGTTGCACCTCAGTTGTAGTCTATTGGGATTGCGATAAGTTTAGTATATGATTTTTTTTCTTTAACAGGTCAAGTTGAAGAACATGCTGTACCACACAGCTCGGATCAACACAGTGGCCTGGTCACCTGACAGTCGTTTTGTTGCCACTGGCTCCCTGGACACCTGCGCGATTGTGTACGAGATAGACAAGCCAGCAGCCAGTCGCATCACCATCAAGGGAGCACATCTTGGTGGAGTTCATGGTTTAACCTTTATCGACAATGATACTCTGGTGACTGCCGGCGAGGATGCTTGCATTCGTGTCTGGAAGGTGGTGCAGCAATAGGTTGCTCTTCATTCTGGTGTGCATTGAGCATGTCTTCACTATTGGTTGGAATAAATGCTGTTTTTTTTGTTTGTTTGCGGTTGTCGGTATGGTGGCTGTTACTCACAGGCCATAGCATCATTTTCTTTGCGTTTGGAGTTCTAAATTTGATGTACAATCCGTTTTGAGTTGTGTTCTTCCCCTTGCTTTTCAGGAAGGTTTTCTTTGTAAGTGTATCCCTGCATCTGATTTTGTTAGAAGTTGAGAATATGGGGATACAATTGTTGCTTCTTTCCCCCGTCCTTGGAGTATTGGATTAGTTGTTAATAACTGAAATTTTCGATGCTGCGAACTTTCATGAATGGTTTGAATGGTGCTTACCTCTACAGATTGTTACCTTACTGCTGGCCCTGGTTGACCTTATTTCTACCGTTTCTTGTTATTCTCTATCATTTGTTCAGTAGAATGTTACTATGGCAAGAAAGCAAGTGGAATAACTGTCCTTTTCTTTTGTCTGAGAATACGGGGAAGCCTTTAACTGTGGCAAGAAGCATCGCATAGCTTTCAACCTGGCGAATGGAATAAGCGTCTTTTTCTTTCTTTTCGCATGGCTGTTTGCTGCAATGATGTATATTACTCTCAAATTTCTTGATGTTACTTATGAGTTTAAGTTTGAAAGATGTCCAGTAATGCACTACGTAGCGTCCACGTCATTTGTTTTTTTGTTAGTGACTTTAGTTTGTTCATAAAACTTCACACTCCAGTCCAGTACTGCCATTATCGCTGTTTTGTTTCCATCACTTTATAGTTTGCTGGAGTCCATGTGGATAAATACTGCTCATAGTTAGGTACACCTTACTGTGCTTTGTCGTGTCACATGAACTGAAATTAAAGTTATCTCTTGATTATTAATTTTGTTCATCATGATTTCATAACCCGTCAATCGTTGCTAAAGTAAATAGAAAATATGTAAGGCTCTTTACCTAAGGAGAGGTGGAAGCCTATGCACACTTAGTATGATTTTCTTTTGGGTCGTTCATTCGGTTGCACCTCAGTTGTATTCTATTGGGATTGCAATAAGTTTAGTATATGATTTTTTTCTTGAACAGGTCAAGCTGAAGAACATGCTGTACCACACAGCTCGGATCAACACAGTGGCCTGGTCACCTGACAGTCGTTTTGTTGCCACTGGCTCCCTGGACACCTGCGCGATTGTGTACGAGATAGACAAGCCAGCAGCCAGTCGCATCACCATCAAGGGAGCACATCTTGGTGGAGTTCATGGTTTAACCTTTATCGACAATGATACTCTGGTGACTGCCGGCGAGGATGCTTGCATTCGTGTCTGGAAGGTGGTGCAGCAATAGGTTGCTCTTCATTCTGGTGTGCATTGAGCATGTCTTCACTATTGGTTGGAATAAATGCTGTTTTTTTTGTTTGTTTGCGGTTGTCGGTATGGTGGCTGTTACTCACAGGCCATAGCATCATTTTCTTTGCGTTTGGAGTTCTAAATTTGATGTACAATCCGTTTTGAGTTGTGTTCTTCCCCTTGCTTTTCAGGAAGGTTTTCTTTGTAAGTGTATCCCTGCATCTGATTTTGTTAGAAGTTGAGAATATGGGGATACAATTGTTGCTTCTTTCCCCCGTCCTTGGAGTATTGGATTAGTTGTTAATAACTGAAATTTTCGATGCTGCGAACTTTCATGAATGGTTTGAATGGTGCTTACCTCTACAGATTGTTACCTTACTGCTGGCCCTGGTTGACCTTATTTCTACCGTTTCTTGTTATTCTCTATCATTTGTTCAGTAGAATGTTACTATGGCAAGAAAGCAAGTGGAATAACTGTCCTTTTCTTTTGTCTGAGAATACGGGGAAGCCTTTAACTGTGGCAAGAAGCATCGCATGGCTTTCAGCCTAGCAAATGGAATAAGCGTCTTTTTCTTTCTTTTCGCATGGCTGTTTGCTGCCCCTAAAATTCTCCCAGATGAAAGGGCAAAGAAAGAACATTAGCTGGTTGGACTGGAAGTTATCCCTGCTCCTTTTCCCTCAACAGTCAACACTCCTCCATCCGAAGTATAAAAAGAAACTCCATACGCACGCTCGAGAAACATGCTAGGGCACCAGTGCATATGCCCATCTTCCAGCAGCTCTTCCACGCGTGCGCTTGGATAATGCACTAGTACTTCCCTTCCATTCGAGAATTTGTTATTCATCCAAATTGCTGCCAATCTTCTCCAGTACGAACTTTGGTTGTTGCCATCTTTCACCTTCTCGGCTGCTACTTGAGACTGTTATTGTTGGCGCAAATAATGTTTGCCCCGAAAAAGCACGGGCATACCTTCCCAACTCAAAGCCCAATCTTAGAAGAACAAGCCACGAGTCTAGGCTACAAAGCTGGTCCTCTGCACTGCTTGTGCCCAAGTCCTATCTTCGGGTGTGCGGGTCCATCTGTGGGGTTCTTCTACCATCTGCCATTGCTGCATTCTCTTGGCAGAATACATATCTTTATTTTTTTCCTTGAAAAGCATCACAGGATATGAATAACATTACCTCTATGTACGATAAAAAATTACACAATCTAAGCTGACTTTCTTTGCATAAAGATACAGACCGCCTACGTTGACATGGCATTGCATCGTCAACTCACCAATTCAACTAGCTCGCCTCGACTTGTTTGTATGACACTACTTCAGCAGATGAACTCAGTAACGGTTGCGATCGCATTATACTATGGATCCATCATCCATGCCTTTCCACACAATATTTTTTTTCCTGAAAACTTTTCCACACAATAATCCCAATCCGTTTGTTTCGTCAATGCACGAGTACGAAGCAGTTTATGATTCGAGCGCGACCTGATTTGGGTCGGAACTCGTTGCCAAATAAGAGCCGGGTGGACTCATGGACTCGTGGTGCGAACCGGAAACCCCAACCGCACCCCACCCAAGTACGTACGCCACGCGACCCGGGCCGAGACTCTCCAGACTTTTCTCCGCCCCCTTGTCTGCCTCTTTCTTCTCCCGTTTCGTGTTTTGTGCAGCCGTGCCCTCTTGTTTTATTCTTTTCGGTTTCTTTTCTTTTTTTCTTTCTTTTCGTCTCCTGCGCAGCTCGCCTCGCCTCCACACCTCCGCCTCCCCCACCTCTCTCTCTAGCCCTCGCCCGCCCCGTCTCATCCCTCTCACCTAGGGCACCCGCGCCGCCGCCGCCGCGGCCGATCCCGACGCCGCCGATCCCCGCCGCTCCGATCGCCCGAGGTCAGTCCGCTCCCCCCCTCTCCCAGCTGCCTCCCTCCCTCCCTCCTCGCCCCCTCCACATCGATCGCTCCCGACTCCCCGGGGTTCCCGGCGCTCCCCCGGCCGCGCCGCGCCCGATATTCGCGTGCCGCTTCGCGGATGGGCAATCGTGTACTCGGTACCCCGCCGGCCGACGAGGTTTATGCCCGCGACCCGATTCGGGTTCCGGCGAGTGCGGCGGCGGCGGCCGCAGCTCGGTGTCCAATGGGGCCGTCGCCGCCGGTGCGGATTGGTTGCGTCACGGCGGGTGGGCGGCTGGTTCCTGTAGATGGATTGGGGTTTCGTCGGGGACTATTAGATGGGCGGTTGCTTGTCGCCTCTTGCGATTCCGGCATATTCGTTGCGTGCAAAGTTTTCCCTGATACTTTGGGTTGTAATCTCGACAAGGCCAATGGCATGGCGCGTTTAGGGATTTTTTTTTGTTTAGTATTGGGGAAAAGGAATATAGTCACGAAATATATGAACTTTAAGCTCTTCGAGTATGGGGGGCACCGGGCCACAGGGGTCCTCTTTTTTGTTAGGTTGCATGTCGCAGTTCTCGCTTTTAATGCATATTGCTGGATTGTAAACAATATTTATGGATTGTAACTCTTCAACTCAAAAAATACGTGATTGTTCCTGTCTATACTATCCTGCATCCCTAATTCTCCAGCTCAAAAAATCGTAGTTTATTACTGGCTATTTTACATGACTAACACTGTACTTATGCTGTTCTAATTCGCTGTCTGCAAATGCTATTTATATTAATGAAATAAGTTATTCACACGTTTGAAGTTCAAAAGTTCTTTTTTTATGATTAGGATTTTAGGGTAATTTAAAACAAGTAACATGTCCTACTTGTCACCAAGTATTCACTTAACTCCCCAAGTACGTACGCCACGCGACCCGGGCCGAGACTCTCCAGACTTTTCTCCGCCCCCTTGTCTGCCTCTTTCTTCTCCCGTTTCGTGTTTTGTGCAGCCGTGCCCTCTTGTTTTATTCTTTTCGGTTTCTTTTCTTTTTTTCTTTCTTTTCGTCTCCTGCGCAGCTCGCCTCGCCTCCACACCTCCGCCTCCCCCACCTCTCTCTCTAGCCCTCGCCCGCCCCGTCTCATCCCTCTCACCTAGGGCACCCGCGCCGCCGCCGCCGCGGCCGATCCCGACGCCGCCGATCCCCGCCGCTCCGATCGCCCGAGGTCAGTCCGCTCCCCCCCTCTCCCAGCTGCCTCCCTCCCTCCCTCCTCGCCCCCTCCACATCGATCGCTCCCGACTCCCCGGGGTTCCCGGCGCTCCCCCGGCCGCGCCGCGCCCGATATTCGCGTGCCGGCTCGCGGATGGGCAATCGTGTACTCGGCGCGGAGGGTACCCCGCCGGCCGATGAGGTTTATACCCGCTACCCGATTCGGGTCCCGGCGAGTGCGGCGGCGGCCGGAACTGGATACCCAATGGGGCCGTCGCCGCTGGCGCGGATTGGTTGCGTCACGGCGGGTGGGCGGCTAGTTTCCGTAGATGGATTGGGGTTTCGTCGGGGACTATTAGATGGGCGGTTGCTTGTCGCCCCTTGTGATTCCGGCATATTCGTTGCGTGCAAAGTTTTCCCTGATACTTTGGGTTGTAATCGCGACAGGGCCAATGACATGCCGCGTTTAGGGGATTTTCTTCTGTTTAGTATTGGGGAAAAGGAATATAGTCACGAAAAATATGAACTTTGAGCTCTTCGAGTATGGGGGCACCGGGCCACAGGGGTCCTCTTTTTTGTTAGGTTGCATGTCGCAGTTCTCGCTTTTAATGCATATTGCTGGATTGTAAACAATATTTATGGATTGTAACTCTTCAACTCAAAAAATACGTGATTGTTCCTGTCTATACTATCCTGCATCCCTAATTCTCCAACTCAAAAAATCGTAGTTTATCACTGGCTATTTACATGACTAACACTGTACTTATCCTGTTCTAATTCGCTGTCTGCAAATGCTATTTATATTAATGAAATAAGTTATTCACATGTTTGAAGTTCAATTTTTTTTATGATTAGGATTTTAGGGTAATTGAAAACAAGTAACATGTCCTACTTGTCACCAAGTATTCACTTAACTCTACTTTCCATATACTTTAATTTAATGGATTCCTGTGGGAGTGTAGGGAGCTAGACCTTGCATATCATTTGCATAATTGCATTCCACTGGTGATACTGTTCGTTATGCTGAGGAAAAGTACCCTTTTAAGGTAACTTGGTAGTGGTGATCTGCGTGCTTTTGTAGAACTTAATTTAATGGCAGCCAATCATCGATCGGCAGAGGGTTGCATATGTTATATATTATATGCTTTTTAATCTGTTTTTTCTTCTTCTTTTAAGTTTCATGCTTGGCCTTCTGTTCTTATCTGAATCTTGTTTTATGTATTTCAGTTGAATAAAAGGCTGCACCGGGTTGGAAATCTACTTTTAAAGTTGGCTCCAAGCATGGAAAACCTACCAAATGGCTCGGCAAATATTGCCGAGCATAACCAGGAAAATGATAAGTCCATGGATGCTACTGAGCCTGAAGAAGTACCAGATGTTTTTGTTTACAGAGAAGATGTTGTCAGCTTGAAGTCCAGGGAGGGTGCTCGTGGATTAGTGTTGGAGGTAGCTGGGGAATATGATTCTGAAGGTAGCATCACTGATGATGATGATACTGATACTGAGGAGCATGAACATAAGGCTACTCGTGGAACTGAAAATGGTGGTGCTGATGGTGATAATGCCAGTAATGGAGCTGAAGTCAACAGCCAGAGTTCTTTGCCTGATAACAAAGTTCGCGTGCTATGGATAGATGGTAGCGAAAATACAGAGGATATTGACGATGTAGTTGTAATTGACAGAAGTTTCCTTCATGGAGATTTAGTTGCTTCTGCTTCTGATCCAACTGGTCAGATGGGGCTTGTTGTAGATGTCAATCTTGTGGTCGATTTGCAGAGTGCCAATGGAGATATGATAAAGGGTGTATCCTCCAAGGATTTAAGACGAATCAGGGAATTTAATATTGGTGATTATGTTGTCTCTGGTCCATGGCTTGGTCGAGTTGATGAAGTGCTAGATAATGTTAATGTGTTGTTTGATGATGGCTCTGTCTGTAAAGTCAACAGGGCAGATCCTATGCGCCTAAAGCCAGTGTCAAGCCCAATTCACCCAGATACAGCTTGTCCCTTTTATCCAGGACAGCGTGTGAAGGCAGTGTCATCATCTGTTTTCAAAACATCAAGGTGGCTGAATGGATTGTGGAAAGCAAGTCGTCTTGAAGGTACTGTTACAAAAGTGGAAAGTGTTTCTGTTATAGTATACTGGATCGCATCTGCACACTTTGCTGATCAGGAATCACCTTCAGAGGAGCAGAACCCAAAGGACCTGACCCTTTTGTCTTGTTTCTCATATGCAAATTGGCAATTAACTGACTGGTGCCTTCCTTGCCGACACACATCATGTGCTGATGATGCTTCAACTGAAAACTCAGAGACCAAAGAGCTGAACTCTGATGAACATACAGGAAACAATTGTACATGCTCAGAAATGTCAGCTCTACTGTCTGATATTCCTGAATCTCAAGCTGATTGTCAGACTGAACAAGATCAAAGGACTGATACAGATGCAAATCATAGGCAGACAGATGTTGATTCTTCTGCTGATGGAGTGAGTATGTCAGATGGAGATAATTCCTGTGTAGCCAAAGAATCCGAATCAGGAACTAGTGTATCAGCAATCCCAAAGGAGAGCTCACAGGACTACAGAAAAAAGTTCAGGAAAGTGTTTCTAAAAAAAGACAAAAGAACAAAAAGAAGAGATGAGAGCTTTGAGCGAGCTCTACTCATTGCAAATACATATACCAAAGTTGATGTAATCTGGCAGGATGGGACCTGTCTCTTATACACATCTATATGAGACATGTACA
>OAMR01000380.1:431520-455078 GCA_900205405.1 Echinochloa crus-galli
CATCTTGTGCGCCCACAACAGCATAGTGCTCTGGGAAGAATTCATGATCATTGGGACTGTGGATAGGAATCAATGATGTTGAGGTTACCCCACATTCCTTTGTCCCATCCTGCCAGATTACATCAACTTTGGTATATGTATTTGCAATGAGTAGAGCTCGCTCAAAGCTCTCATCTCTTCTTTTTGTTCTTTTGTCTTTTTTTAGAAACACTTTCCTGAACTTTTTTCTGTAGTCCTGTGAGCTCTCCTTTGGGATTGCTGATACACTAGTTCCTGATTCGGATTCTTCTGCTGATGGAGTGAGTATGTCAGATGGAGATAATTCTTGTGTAGCCAAAGAATCCGAATCAGGAACTAGTGTATCAGCAATCCCAAAGGAGAGCTCACAGGACTACAGAAAAAAGTTCAGGAAAGTGTTTCTAAAAAAAGACAAAAGAACAAAAAGAAGAGATGAGAGCTTTGAGCGAGCTCTACTCATTGCAAATACATATACCAAAGTTGATGTAATCTGGCAGGATGGGACAAAGGAATGTGGGGTAACCTCAACATCATTGATTCCTATCCACAGTCCCAATGATCATGAATTCTTCCCAGAACAGTATGTTGTCGACAAGGTTACAGATGATGTCGATGATTCTTCTGAACCAAAGCGTGTGGGTCTTGTTAGAAGCGTTAATGCAAAGGATCGAACTGCATCCGTATCATGGTTTAAGCCTTCGCTACATCCAGAGGAGCCGAAGGAGATTGAGTGTAATGAAATTGTGAGCGCATATGAACTGGATGGCCATCCAGATTATGATTATTGCTATGGAGATGTTGTTGTTCGCTTGCCATCTGTATCACCTCTGATTGAATCCACTAATAGTGAGGACAAAATGGAACTGGATAAGAAGGTAGATTCATCAGAAGGATTGGCTGCTTCAAATGTAGCACCCCCTGATGCTAGTGCAGATGAACAGTTTTCACAGAAGGAATCCTGTTCGCAATTTACAAGCTTTTCATGGGCTGGAAATATAGTTGGATTTCAAGATGGTGAAATTGAAGTCATATGGGGTGATGGATCGACTTCAAAGGTATTTTCACAGCTCTCAGTTGCACTGAACACTGTGATTTATCTGAACTAGCATTAGGAGTTTATCGTGTCAGATCAACTGCTGCTGAAGAGTGGTACCTTTTTGCTTTGTCAATCTGTTGAGGCTTGTCCACCCTAATCATTTCCTTTTATCACCTCACCTGAGCCTTACATAATTATTCTGCAGCTTCATGCATAGACTATATTTGTGCATAACCTCACTTGAGGCTATATTTGATTCAGGTTGGACCTCATGAAATATACGTTGTTGGTCGTGGAGATGATGGTGCCTCACTAGATGATGAGACCGCCTCGGATGGTGCTAGCTGGGAGACTGTTGATGACAACGAAATGAATTTGCTTGATGATTCTGCTAAGGTATTCTCTACTTCTGACTGCCATTGTTATAAAATATTCTGATCAGTTAGGTATCTCTGTGACGCACCCTTTTCGTTTCCCTTTTCCCTATTTATTGATTCCTGTACCCTCTCAGGATGATTCTCAAAATGTACCTGAAAACGGCATTGAAAGGGAAAATGGTTCATTCAGTTCCCAGGATGGAAGTTCTGTTGCAACTGGCCCCCTTTCTGTTGCTTTTGGCTTTATGACTCGATTGGCGAGTGATCTATTTTCTCGAGGTAGAAGGCATTTAGATGGATCAAACTCAGATGCTATGGATGAAGTTGAGTCTCACCAGTCCAATGAGGTTTCAGAAACTGGGGATGATATTGATAAAATTAAGGAGAACCATGTGGGTACGTCAGAGCATACTGCAGTCACATCAAATGATTCTTCTGCTGAGAACTCTGTAGATGAGGTTATGGCTGACAATCCTGCAGATTCGGAGTGTTTCAAACACTTTGATGTTCTGCAATGTCCTCCAGACCATCACTACCTTGAAAACACAGCGCAGGTGACTATTTTCACATCACTTTACCTTTTGTATTGTCCAGTTCATTTATCACACTTGTGCATATGTGCACTTTTATCTGATTGTTAACATATTATTCTATAGTTTGTTTTCATTTTTAAATAGCTTTGTTCACCAATAGGTGACTTATTTGGTTGCATGTGGTCCAAGTATATAAAGGCTGTCCATCCATATCCATTTGTATATCAAGACTTAACATTTGGAAATATTTGATGAGTAGGCTTGTCTTGAAAACCAGTAATTTTGCTAAATCTTATAGATATATTAGAACGAAAAGGTTACTGGCCAACCTTTCGCTTTGGCAGCTATTTTGATATTTAAAATGACACTTGTTTGCTGCTGGAAGGATTTTTAATTGGTGTAAAATATGTTTCCGTATGAGGTTTCTTTCTAACATAACTACAAACAATACTCTGGCAGGGCACGGGTGGAAGAAAATGGGTCAAAAAAGTACAGCAGGAATGGAGCATACTTGAGAAGAACTTACCAGGTCTGTTATTACTGAATAAGAAAGGGCTAAGGACAATGTAGACTATGATTTCTACAACCATATTTTGATTTTCTGATGCTCTTTCACTGCCAATGTAGACTATATTTACGTCAGGGTATTTGAGGATCGCATGGATCTCATAAGAGCTGTGATTATTGGAGCAAGTGGAACACCCTACCAAGATGGCTTGTTCTTCTTTGATTTCCACCTTCCACCTGAGTACCCGCAAGTTCCTCCGGTAATTCAGCAATTACACCATGTTATTCTTTCTCTTGATTTTTGTAGCTGCAGGACCTTTTGATTTATAAATAAACCTATTTAGCTGTATTCGCTGACATTGCTGCAATTTCCTCATTCTGGCATCCATTGTCAAATCTGCAGTCAGCATACTATCATTCTGGTGGTTTGCGTGTAAACCCAAACCTCTATGTCGACGGGAAGGTTTGCTTAAGCCTCCTAAATACATGGACTGGCAGAGGGAATGAAGTATGGGATTCATCATCGTCAAGTATTCTCCAAGTACTAGTTTCACTTCAGGGCTTGGTTCTCAACGAGAAGCCCTATTTCAATGAGGCTGGGTATGAGAAGCAAGTTGGTACTGTTGAAGGGGAGAAGAATGCAGTGCCATATAATGAGAACACATACCTGCTGAGCTTGAAATCCATGCTATATATCTTGAGACGGCCTCCTATGGTAACACAACTTTCCCTATTGAGAATTATATTGCATTCTTGTTACTATCAGGTTAATCCATTTTGCCTTGCGTAGTAGTACTAAGTCTATCATGTGATTCTCACGCAATCAAATATGGCAAACTCCCAATGTATAGTGGTCATTAGCTCTTAATATGGTACCATAAAGATTCTTGAGTAACATAACGATTGGATACCTTATTATGTTCTGATTATTTGATGTATGTTCACTGCAGCATTTTGAGGATCTTGTGAAGAGCCATTTCCAGAAGCGTGGTCACTACATCCTTAAAGCTTGCGAGGCCTATTTGCAAGGGAATGTGGTTGGCACGCTCACCGACGACGCCTGCACCACCGACAGAAGCAAGGAGCACTCTAGCTCTGTCGGCTTTAAGCTGGCATTAGCAAAGATTTTACCACGGTTGATCACGGCCCTGAAGGAAACAGGAGCTGACTGCAACCAATATGAACACCTCGGGAAAACAGAAGCTGTTCGAGAAAGCTGATCTCACATTCTCACCCGTAGTGGCTTGTACTCGGATCCTTTTCTCTTCTTTTTTTTTCCCTTTCGGTTTCAGAAAGATGGTGTCCACTCTCCACCACCCACACAGGGGCTGTTTTCCGTGTAAATGTACATTCAACATTTGTTGTTTCAATTCGGACATTTGGAAAATGTGGCTCCAAATGAATTTCTTGGAACATGGAACTGAGCTACCCTGTACAGTTGATGTTTTTGTTAAGCTTGCAGGGTTCTTTTAAAGATCAGGGTAGCATTTGCTCGAACCAGAACTAAGATACTCCAGAGTAGATGTGTGGATGTTTTTGGTTTGTACAAGAAAATAGCCTTGGTTTTTCGCTATTTGATACTACCGTTCTCAAATATATGACGTTTAGAATAAGTAAATTAGTTTATTTTCGTTTAGAACAAGCGAATTTGTCCTAAACATTATATATTTAAGAATAGAGGGAGTACATACGTAGAAAGTACAGTTAGAAGAACAGAAGACAAGGATCGAATGAATGAACAGGTGCTGGCTATCCTTGCCGTGTGTGTTGGCGTGTTGCGTCGTCGGGAAGAAATGCTACCTCGTGATGTAAATTGTATACCCGTTCATTCTTTGAAGAATACAGTGTAAATGGATTCAGTAACATATGTTTATACAAAAATGGCAACAAACGTTGTTGCTGATTATGTTACGTACTACGTGTTCTTGATTGTATTCCCAAAATACCAAACAAATAATGGCGGTTAAATAAACCATCCTATCAGGGATCTTTTCTGTATAAGGTCATTCAAAATCCGTTGCTGATGCATAATAGAGACAACGGCCAATCCTTCGGAAACAAGTGTAGTAGCTAATCCAAGCATGAAGTTCTTTATTGCCTCCTTGGTATACTTGAAAGCAAGATAAACTTTGGACTCCATGTGGATTCTACCACAAATGCCAAGAATTAGACTCCGAGCTTTGGTTATCGTGTCATTTTCTGGCATCTTTCCCTGGAAACGCTCTAGCAGTTTCTTATGAACCTCTTCTAATCCAGCATCTGAGATCCTACACTCTTCTTGTGGTACAGCAAGAAAAAAGTATTCAGGTTTGTGGTGAGCCAGGAGCCAGAGTGCTTCTCCTAGATTCTTGTCAGATGCCTCCTCACCTAGTTCCAAAAGGATAAGTTTCTCTACTGCTTCTTCCTTCATACGCTCCAGCATCTCTAGCCTGCATTTGGCCATCTCCATTTTATGGGCCAAACTGGCGCGGAGTTGCATCAGGACATGCTCCTTGTGACCTCCCTGAGTCTGGACCTTTTCTATCGACCGTTGGAGGGTGGCCACATGATTCTTTATGTCCCGGTGTGCACGGATCTTCTCCTTAGCCACCTGGGGGTTCAGCATGACTACAGCAGCACCGTGGTCATACTCGAAGCGATTGATCAACTGGTTGCCAGCCACAAGAGAGGCTATGGAAATGTGATCGGCATAATGAATGCGTAACTCTGTCAGGGCCTCCTTCTGACGGTAAGCATCCAGTCGTCGAATATCGTTGATGGAAGCGACCATTCCAGTCACACCGTCACCTGATATCTCGAAACTGTAGACCGGCCGCAAGGGTACGGCATGCAGTATCAGAGACTCTGGCAGTTGGTACCTCTTTCTCAGTAGACGCAGACCCCTCGAGTCCGGGTGGTCGGAGCCGAGGCCGGCGGTGGTGGGAGAGGCGGCGGAGGCTCCGGCGGTGGTGGGAGAGGCGCCGGAGCCTCCGGCGGAGGGAGAAAAAAAATACTGAATTCTACAGCAGAAAAATTGCGATCTCGAATTACGTCGAAATACTGAATTCTACGTGAAGCTGATTTCTACGGGCTTTTTTTTTTGCTTTTCTTTTAGGCTGGTGCAGAATTCTGAGGGAAAAAGGTTTAAAGTTGATCCCTCCACGTACTTAATTACGTCGTGTGCAGCTCCAGTTTATTTTAGGGAACAACCAGCTTCCACCAAATTCAGGTGTTGTTGGAACAAAATGGATTTTCAATAATTCAAACGAAAACGAACCATGACATTGACAGCCAAAACACTCCAATAACTAGACAAGCATCCAAATTTGCGACGCTGAAGTTAACATCTCGACACAAGCACATGGCAAAATCATGGCCTTACAAAGATGAGGCGTGTCAAATTCATTGAGATGCTTCTGTGAACAGGTCAAGAATTCTATCCGCAGAGTGAACAATCACAGAATTAGGGAAGACAACATCACTTCACATAAACCAAAAGCATAGGTCCTTATTACATGCAAGGCAATCAGATAGTTTTGTTACAGCATAACTTCATCAAACTGAGATGGCATGGCATTAGCTTATTAAGAACGTGTTAGTAAAGTAACCTCACCCTACCACACACAGGCTAGCCATAAAACTATGATTTGAGTACAAAAACAAATAAACAATTGTAGAATGCTGCACCAGTAACCACATCCATAATTGTCATCCAAACGATAAGCCAGGAGCAACAGAAACCTTAATTTAGCTCATGACAACATCACATCAACTCTCCTTTACTAATGCGATAAAGAATTCTGGATGACTTAAATTCTCTCTACCATTTTTTCCCTCTGTTTTATATCAAAGCACCATCAGTGGTTGCTAGAATAGCTTGAATCTAGTTGTATAAGTAGTACATCCATACAGAAATTTGGGGAACTCAATGAATTAAAGGGGGAAAGGCTAGATAACCCTAGACGATAAAA
This sequence comes from Echinochloa crus-galli, assembly GCA_900205405.1. Taxonomy (NCBI): domain Eukaryota; kingdom Viridiplantae; phylum Streptophyta; class Magnoliopsida; order Poales; family Poaceae; genus Echinochloa; species Echinochloa crus-galli. Next base: position 437,942 of record OAMR01000380.1, read on the forward strand.
TTGGGAAATCTCTCGTAGGTGGAATTCACCATTAATGAACAAGTTTGGTCAGAATCCACAAGCAAAACGAAGTGAACATATTAGAGGTTTACAATGCTTGATTAAGGATTGCTCCAAACAAAGCACATACTACCAGATTCGAGCTCAGAGATGAACTATGCAAATACTCCCTCCGTCCCAAGAAAACTGCAATCCTAGAATTTATCAGAAAAATTAGTGGTAGAGAGAAAAGTCCATAATACCCCCGTTAGTTGGATAATCTGCTCTGTGTCTGCATCGGCTCCGTGTCCGACGAATGCGGCACGCACGTTGATTAATTAAAAATCCCTGGCAGTTGACGCTTGACGGTGAAAATCCTACCGCGAAACTTTAAAAACACGCGCCAACAAACAAATTTACCGCAGATGAAAAAGCGCCCACAAACAGAAGCTTCTGCGCGGAGCCAATTTTTCCCGCCGCTAACATACAGGGCCAAATATTTTAGCGCAAAAATACAAAACACACCGATTAGTACAGCCAAATTATTTAATCGATCGAGGCGCCAGCGCCGATTACAAACACACTCTGCAGGCAGTTGCAGTCCGCCAAAAATTGCAGAGACCTCTACAAGTGCTGCGAGGCATCCACACGCTCGCATTTCTATTCAACCAACAGCCTGCAGAGAACAGTAACCCAAAAATTAGTCATGTCCATAGATCTAAACTTACCACCCGAAGAAGAAGATGCACTACTTGACCTGAATGAAGCTGTAGCCGATGAGATAGAAGATCCAATCCATGGTGAACAGGGAGGTGCCGACGAGGGAAGAGACAAGGATCAAGAACCAAACATTGGTGAGGATGGCGATGACGACCAAGGAACAGATAATCGAAGCACTGGAGTCGAAGAGGGTGACAACCAGGGAGGAGGCAGTGAAGGCGTCCAACATTTCGATCTTAATGATCAACCTGACATGCACCAGGGATTTGATGAAGGTAAACTTTTCTGATAGCAATGCATCATATATTTCCCTTGTTTGTTTCCATCTTTTGCTGGTTGTCATGGAGCATCGATTGCATCCGTTTTATCGTGTTTGTGTATCTGCAACTGCACCTTTTCAGATAGAAATAATAATGCTTTCAACATGAAATTGGGATTGAAACTATACAAACTTTACTGCTACTATGCAAGGACAATTATAGCCATTCGATGCAGGTAAATGTCCATACATCATGAACTTCTTAAGGGACCACTAGATCTTTTATCTTGCAACCAGTGTACAGGAGCATGATGTTCTTTTTTGATATCGTGAAAGAAATACATGCTCTTACATTTCATTGGTTTACATATCTTTTGATAACGATGGAAGAATGTAATGACCATGGGAGAGGCAACTTTGTTAATGTCCATCCTTATGATATGAATGATGCACCTATAATGTTCGAGCAAATGCATGAAGGTACGTTCTGTCATACTGATTCACGAATTATCAGATGCATCCACCAGTTTTACATTGGCATGTAAAATTATTCTTACCTTTCATTGGTTTACATATTTCCCGGTAATGATTAAAGAATCTAGTGAACATCAACGAGGCAACTTCAGCAATGTCCATCCTTTTGATATGAATGATGCGCCTATAGAGTTGGATCAATTACATGAAGGTAAATTATATGAACCTTCATTTTCTGTTCAAGTACCTGCAATTGCAACATTCATATCATATAGTCTGGAACCTGCAATATGTTCATATCAGATAGGTTTGAAACTAATACTCTCTAATATTTTGTTTTTCTAGAGCATGAGCAACACATTAACGTTGATCAAGAGGTCCTGGATGATTCAAGTGATCAAATAGGGGCTAACACAAACGTAAATGGAGTACGCAGAGCAACGAATCTTACTGAGAAGCAAAGGCAAGACATATATGCAGCTTTGCTTGAGAGAAGTATAGATGGAAAGTTAAAAAAACAGTACTACCATAGTAGCTGAAATGTTCAATGTTAGTCAGTGGGCAGTGCAGCGTGTTTGGAAAAGAGTAAAGGACTGTCGTGAAGCTGGATTACCAGTGGATGTAAGGTCTAGAAAGGCCAAGAATTGTGGTCGAAAAAAAGTTCAAATTGACCTATCACATGTTGCTCAGATTCCTCTACACAGGAGGGGCACTATCCGCCACCTAGCTTCAGCCACAGGTTTTGCTAGAAGCACACTTCACAGATGGTTCAAAGAAGGGAAGCTACGGCGCCACTGGAGCTCTCTAAAGCCATTATTGAAGGCAAAGAACATTAAAGATAGGCTGAGATGGTGTCTTTCCATGATTGATCAAACATCTTTGCCTAATGATCCTATGTTTATTGAAATGGACAACGTTATCCATGTATGGATACTCCTGTCCATGAAAGATGCAATTTGCAGAGATGTACTGTAAAAGATGAATGTACAAAATAATCACACCATGACCTCATGTACAATTAACAGAATGAATCTTACCCCAAACGACTATATGAAACAGGCTGCTGGCACAGGTGCTCCTCAACAGCCGCCTTGTGTTCTTCCTCGACCACTGGCTGCTCCAATTTTGCATCAGTTACCATGGGCTCAAGCAAGGACGCTGGGGAGCTGTCTATGGCAGCAATCTCCTGCTCCACGGCAGTCGGCCATTCCTCCTCTGGCGTTTCTGGCACGAGGAAATCGTCATCCTCAATGACATCTTCTTCGCTGAGTTGTGTTTCCGATTCAGGGAACAACATGGCTGGGTCCAACCCCATGCCTTGGTCCTCTGTATCGGCAACGTACAGGCCGCCGGTGAAGTCGATGCGCAGGCGGGAGGTGGTCCATTGTAAGGGCCCCCTGATCCAACGACTTTGACCCCGAATCCGTCGGCTCCGACGGAGAGCGCTCCTAATTCGACTGGAGCTGCTGCTGATCGGCCGGCTCCTACCTCCAATCAATCGGCTCCAGCGGGCAGCGCCGGGATTGCTCCTGCCGCCCAGCACCATGAGAAAGCAGGGTGCACAGGCAGATTTCGATGGCCGGGAATGATAGCGGCGGCGTGGATCAGACGGGAGCGGCGGGCATCAGACGGGCGGTGGAGATGAGACGGGAGCTGGATGCGAGAGGGGCGGCGAGCTCGATGCGGAGGGACGTTAAATTGACATCGCCGTTTCTTGGGCATCCAACGGTACCAGCTATGAAAGGAGGCAAGGTGTCGTTCGGCCCATGCTACAGACCTCGCGCTCCGCCCCATCGCCATGGCTGGCACCGTCGTCCGCTGGCAGCCCGGTGGAGCAAATCCCCGAGGGAGAACCCTCCGTCGCCGCTCACCTTCTCTCGATCCCTCGTCCCTGTGTCTTCCCAACCCGACGTTGTGGTCGAGGGCGACTGACGACGGCTCTCACAGCTCCTGATCCGAGGCCATCGTCAATTCGTCATCGACTTCACGCCCGCACGCGGGCTTAGCACAGTACAAGAATCGTCAATTCGTCCAAACAAGAATCGTCTGCATCCAAACAGGCTTTCAGAGAGAATATTTCTTCGTTTCTTTGGTTTCACCAGTATAGAATGCTAACCGATAATTTGAGAAAAGATTACTGATGCTATCAGTTTGGAAACAATACAGTATGGCAATGTGATAGTGACAGGTGGTGGCGCATAATCCCCAAGTTACAGTGCCAATTCACATCAATTACATCATCGATTTAGCAATCAGTCGAATGATTCACTGAACTCCACTTTCAATTCACATCGTCAATTACAATCTCCAGGAAGCATTTGGCAGCCCCTTTTTGCCCTATAATTAGCTGCCCGCTCAGCTGTTTTGTGCGCAACTGAAATCAAAAGCACCATTATGCCAAGGCAAGACAAAGACAACCAGGAGAGCAATGCAAGTAGGCACTACGGCCATCCAAGAAACTTGACGATGCTAGTTCTGCGGCCTCGGTGGTTCGGCAGCGGCGTAGACGCGTAGACTCGTCGGCTCCGCTGACTCGACGGTTCGTCAGTCATGTTCTCGGTGGCGGTCGCTCTCCAGTCTCCATGGCTCGGTGGCGTCGCCCTCGATAGCACAGCGAACCTGAGTTCGGATACGGCCAGCAGATGGCTGGGGAAGAACTTGACGATTAGTACTGAGAGAATAATGGGCCACATGGTTACTCGTTCGGTGTTGATGACCGGGGAAAGGGACATGCTGGCCCTTGCCGTTGGATGCTGAAGGAACGGTGATGCCTGTCTTACGTCCCTCGGAGATAGTTTCATTTACTGCAGAGGATCTTGTTCCCGTGGATGACAGGGGAGCTGGATGCGGGAGGGGCGTGAGGCGCGGGGCGACCGGAAGGGACGAGTGGCTACGGTTGCGTCGGTAGGTGCACGGACACGGACGTGGGTCCCACCCGTTCTCAGGATTGCATTTATTTATGGGATTTTTTTTAATCCTAGGATTGCAGTTTTCTTGAGATGGAGGGAGTAAGCACATACTGCCATTAACAATTGCATAAGAACGTTTAGTTTAAGATGATATAAATTGTAGGCAACGTATCCTATGTAAACCAACTTCATATGCAAACTATGGAAATTTCTATCATAATCGCTGAATCTTCATCCAAAGGCCAGAGAGAGAGGTGTGAAACTTTAACACTTAAATCCTCCCACCGTTGGTTTTGCTAATCATATATTTTTTTAAAAACCACCTCCAAAATAAACCTAGAACGGAGGATCCGAAACGGCGTGCTCACGTCCTTCCCTCGCGACCGCCGCGGCGCCGCCGCTGCAGATCGCCACCGCTGTCGCCGCATATCGCCGCCACCGCCGTGGGGGTGTTTAGATGTTAGAATTGGGATGTTGAATTTGGGAGTAATATGTCACTTCGTAATCATTGCGCTATTGTAGCATTTTCGTTTGTATGTGTGAAAACTTATCCAAAAATTGATTAATTAGACTCAAAATGTTCGTCTCGTAGAGTATAACAAAACTGTAAAATTAGTTTTTGATTTCATCTATATTTAGTACTCCATACATATTATAATATTTTGATGTGATGGGAATCTTTCTTTTTTATAGTGAATTTGGGAGTTGCTTTTTCAAAACTTTATGGAACTAAACACGGCCCTATTGATCAGGTCAGAGCGAGCATATTGTGTGTGTCGTCGTCCTACCCTACCACCACCAGCAGCCCAGAACAAATGATACAAGCCTGCAATCTACAGTGAAAACGCATACGTGCGCATGCAGCTCGATCTCCACTGCTAGCCAATTAATTAATCACTCTGAACATGATTGGTACGGCCAGCCGGACGCACGCACACGAGCACGCACTCCCACCGCTAGGAGACTTATGAGGAGACCTACGTCGAGGAGACCTGCGAGGAGGAGACCTACAACGCCGCCGGCCACCACCACGGGCACGGCCATGGCGGGGCGACGGGTGGGGGAACCGATGTTGGGGGATACTGCACAAGTCCACGGCGGCGGTGGCGGCGGCGGCGGCGACGATCTGCAGCGGCGGCGGTCGCGAGGGAAGGACGCGAGTAACAGTGTCAAGCCGTTTCGGATCCCTCGGTTCCAGGTTTATTTTGAAGGAGATTTTAGAAAAATTATGATTAGCAAAACCAACGTTGAGAGGGTTTAAGTGTTAAAGTTTCACACCTCTCTTTGGCTTTCGGATGGAGATCCAACGATTGTGATGGGAGTTTCCGTAGTTTGCATACGAAGTTGATTTCTATAGGATACCTTGTCTAAATTGTATTCTCAAACTAAAACTAAGTAAACTATAAGAAACAACAGAAAAGACCAGCCAGAATTATCAGATGTTACCGTACCAGCTAACCCACGTATCCACTCCAAATCATTTCCTCCATTGAAGCATATCAGCCCATACTTGGATCGCCTTCCTGACGTCAAATTTCCTAGCCTTAAAAATCTGCAGCTATTAACTAGAAAAAGTTGGAATTTTACCATCAGACCCTTACACTGCAAACCAAAATCATCATGAACTATTGTCAGGTTCCATGTAGGTCCTGCAAGATAAAAAATATCATAAGATTGAATGTAAGGCTACAATATCTCTGTAAATAAATCTACCAAACCTTGAATTTATGCTATGATACTGCCAGCATCGAAGGCATTGACGAACAGGTTTTGGGCAGCAAACATCCACCTACAAGAAAGAAAAAAAAAAGATCATTGGTGTTGCGGCAAATCCAATAGGCAGAAACATGGATATGAGCTACACACCATAGCCCCAAATTGGATGGAAGAAAGGTACCAGAGATGAAGAAACTGCAATCTTACCGATCCACTGCCCAAGGAAGACATGCTAGACTTCCGGATGTTCTTGGTCCCCTTGAAGAGCTGCAATGCTGCATTGCCTGCCTCATTGTGCTCTGGTCAAGTCCTAGCCTGCTCGACTCGCCAGTAAACAGCAGCGCAATTTAAAAATAGATTGAGAAGGAATAGATTGCAAAACAAACAGCAGTGATAGAACTGAACACTAATTTATGCATATCAATTTCTACTTATAAAAACACAAACATAACAGGTAGACTGAAAAGCTGGTGTAACTGAATAGGAGGGCAGAAACACCTCACTAAGGCTGGTTGATGAGCAGCAGCAGCACCTTGCCGTTCTCCCTCCATGGTTGTACAGATCCATGCATGTGGTGTAGTAGAGCATCTGGCATAGCATAGTGGCCCAGAGAAGAGCCCTGCGGCACCCTCAGAGATTAACTGAACAAGGACTAAGTTGGGAATCGGTGGAATGAAATTTATACGCACACAAAAGAGGCTTGTTTCTTGTTTCGTCCTGAATCCTCTAGATTGCCTACTTGGTACTTGACATTATGAACAATCTATAACAATCTATAACGGTTCGGGGTTCTGCATCTTTTTCGTCTGCAGGCTCTAGCCCCTCAACCGTATGATCAGTCATTTGAGGAATGGTGGGAACAGGTAATCAAACGAGTGCTGACCAGGCCAAAAAAGTCTGAATTCAATTGTCATTCTGGTAGCGTGGTCTCTTTGGAATCATAGAAACCGCTGCGTTTTTGACGGGGTGCAGCCTAGCCTGAATGGAATTCTCTCCTCCATAAGAGATGAGCAACAGATGTGGGAATTGGCAGGGGCTCGAGGGATCACTCATCTTCTCGCCCTTAAGCCCAACAATTAAAGGCAGAGGGTTTCCTGGTCAAGGGTTGTATTATATAGAATAGAGTAATATAGGATGTGCGTGTGTTTTAGGGGTTTTCTTTTTCCCTGGTTTCTATCAGGAAAAAAAAAACCTGTACTGGTGACTGGGTTCTATACCCCTTTTTTCTTCTTAATATACTGATACGCAGCTCTCCTGCGCGTTCGAGAAAATCTATAACGGAACCGATGTCAGCATGAATATATATGTAGAACTTAAAAAAAAAATGAGGTGTTCCATTCCTAGATGGAAAAATTGATCTCCAACTTGACTAGATCTGACGACACATAAGTTCTCAAGATAAAACAAAAGATCCAGATCCAAGTCTTTTATTGTCATAATCCTAACACAGACACAATTTACTGGAAGCAGAACACATGGTACATAGCACACGCCTTTCCTTACTCAGTCGACCCTAAATAAACATGAGTTGTATGCATGGTGCTACCACCACCGCTGTCAAGGGGCTTCTGCAACAGTGACCACTTTACCAAAGCGTTTTGAGGCACGGTACGCCCATCCACAAATCTTGTCCTTAAGTATTTACATATTCATTATGCTACCACCAGATAGTGTCACCATTGGTTCGATGGTTACGTGCTCAAGCACAGCACCATTTTCCAGAATTCCATGCAGCAGCTCAACCTGAGGCCGGTAGCACCGGAACCCACTCATGTAGACCGTCTTGAGGTGATCTAGACAGCGCATAGGGAAGATTTCCTCACCGCACCAGCAGTGGCCACCAAACACAATATAAAACATCTGTTTCACAAAGATTGATAAGTCACCTGTTATTAATCTGGGTGAACTAACAGGAGGCTAATGTTCTTCAACAAAGAAAAAACAAGCAAGAAAAAAGTAAGTACTCACATGCAGTTTCAGTGTCTCTAGTTGGGGTGCACAATCCAAACAGTGGCCCAGCTGAAGAATTCCAGTGTGCCTATTTGGGCCATTAGTGAAAATAGTTATTTCACAAGTCAGATGCCTCAAATTCACAAACATGAACTTTGGTCTTGTCATCCTATGCACCTGAAAAATGATCAAGATAAATAAAAAACATTAAAAACTATTTGAAAAATTATGGGGTAAGTAATGATAGACACCAGGTACCTGTGTGGATCAGATCGGTTGGTATTCCTGCATACAATCACGTATGTCTAGCTCCTCGACTGCCGAAATACTGGGAATTCCCATGGTGGCATGGCTCAGACCTTTATTGCTGACTCTTTCACACAATTGAATCTGAAATGTGATGGTTACCTTCTCTAGTTTTGAGCAACCATGAAGCACAATAGGAATCACAGCCCCTTGGTACCCAAAATGAGTAAGGCTGGTAACATGAAAATCAACCATCTGAACACGCATATTGGAAATTAGCAAGTGTCTAAGTTTATTGAGTGGATGTGGTATATTCAGCTCTGCCACACCAGAACACGAAATGAGCTCTAAGTCCTCAAGAATAGGACAATTAAGTAACAATTCTGAAAGATCTCCAATTAGTTTAACACAGTGCAAATGAAGCTTCCAGAGTTTTGTAAAGCCACAAATACCTGAGTATGGCTTTATAGAAACATTGGTGAGAAACAAGCACTGGACAAAAGGGCCATCTTGAGTATCTAAAGCCTCAAGTGGGAAGTGATAAAATTCTCTGGTAGGTCCTTTATTATTCCTTTGTGGCACCAGGTTCATGTTTATAATCTTGGCCTTTGATGCAGTGGCAAAGCATACCGCTATCAAGATGATCTGAGCAGTTCTTCTGAAGGCAGCACCTGATGCTGAACTTATTGAGCCCTGTACCACTGTGCTGCTGAATAACAGAATTCACCGTCTCAATGAACTTTGCTCTTTCTATTTTGACACTATCCTCATCAGTTGACCCACCTTTAGTCCCATCAAAGCAAAGATTACGGTACTGAGTCCAGACCTTTCTCCAGTTTCTAGACACAATGCTTGTCCTTGCAGCCTCTTTCAATGACTGCAGTGACAATACCAAATGTTGAATTTCCTGTCAAAAGAAAGGATGATAGCACGGGTTGAGTTTTGATGAAAAATACAATAATCACAAAGAACTCAGGAGCAATCTCAGAACTTCAAGGTCTGGGACAGCTGAGCACTGATTATGGCCCTGTTTAGTTCCAAAAAATTCTCTCTCCAAACTTCACTATTCACCTATCACATCAAATCTCTCTCCTCATGCATGGAGCATTAAATGTACGTAAATAAAAAAAATAATTGCATAGTTTTGATGTACACGATGAGACGAATCTTTTGAGCCTAGTTAGGTCATGGTAGGACAATAAAAAGTGCTACAGTGCCCTGTAGTGTCCGATGTGACTTTTCTACCAACTTTTCACTCCCTCTGAAAAACTAGACACCCCCTATATAAAGAACTCAGAAGCAATCCCAGAACTTCAAAGGAGTGGTTGTCCCTTACTGATTATATAAATTAATCAAGGGGAAAAAAAGTAGCAGATCAGGAAGAAGATGTTACAACAAAGCTATCTAATCATTGTTCTATATGAGGGTAAGACTTCTTTTGCAAATATGCAATGACTGTGCATCCAAAGTTGTTGCAAACTGAATGGCTTCTGGATTGTGTGTACAAATTGCAAGGAGTTCCGAATGGCCGGTGCGCAGTCTCACGGAGGAGGGGGTAGCATATTTACTAGTAGCGCAGAAAGCATCAAAGGTTAATCTTTTTCTGAGTGCTGTGCGCTATGCATGCTTCCTCAACTTATTATGATTCCCTAACCCAGCCAGTAGAGAGAAAGGAAAAAAAAAGGAATTTTTACCTCGGGGAGGTCCTCCATGCGGAAGGAGGAGAGCCCGGGTGCGTCGCTGACGCCGCCGTGGTGCTCCAACCTCCTCACCTTGGCCACCGCCTGGTCTTCCATACGCTGCTGCTGCAGAAAACAACAGATCACGGGTTGCTAGGGGGCTGATTGGTTGCTTGTCCAACCTAGCCTGGCTCGTATCCGGCTCCCACGGGACAGGCTGAACGAATGCAACAGTTTCATGTTTGGTTGACGTATATACTGAACCTGGCCAAGAAAAGATGGTGTTTGGTTGTCCGCATGAAGCTACATTGCATGAGATAAAAATAAACGAACATGTGTTAGTGATATATTTATTTTTGATAAATATATTTTTATAGCTCTTATTTTATCTCATTAAATCTTAATCTCCCTTAAAATATGTTAACATCTCTTAATATATACTAATCAAATGCTAATCCTATCATTAGTGGGTGCACCAGCCGCACGCCACGGGCCTGGCTCACCGGATACGAAGGAAAATCTCGTATCTGGGAGATGCAGGTCGTGGGGGACTTTTGCATGCGCGGGGACAGGCTCTGGCAGCTGTGCAGCATCCAAACGTGGGAGGCTGCATGCGGCGGGACTGGTTGGACCTGCATGCAGGCAACCAATCAGGCCCTAGCAAAGCAGCAGCCGCCCCCCAGAAGATAGATATAAGAACCGGCCTCGGCTCTAACCCGGACCGGATCGGATACTCCCTTCGGGGTCGTTCGGTTCCTTGGGATCGAACACCTGGAACAATTCCAACCCGGAATGGTTAGTCAATTTGTATAATCATGCATCAGCTGGATTGGTTCCTAAGCTCATTCCGAGCTAAACGAACGAGCCCTTCTTCTGTGGAGCAGTAATGTATTTGGAATCCTTTCCGCTCGGGAAAGGGACTACTAATCAATCGGGGAATTTTTGAAAGGAAAGCAGGAGCCCTGCTATTATCATGTAAGGAGGGGACAGCAGGGAGTTAACGGCGGCGCTTCATCCTCCTCCACGGCTTGGCCGCTGACTCGCCGGTGCTGCGCTGCGCCGCTTCTGCAGTTCTGCCGGCACCGGTCGTTGCTGGGCCGGCGGCGGCTGCAGGCCTCTCTGTGAGAGGGGAGAGATAGATACCATGCCCACGGGCCACAGCCCACTGAGCCTAATCTGCAAGTAAAGCCCAGCCCAGTGTCTTTTAATTCGCTTGAGGGCCAGCTAGGCCGGCTCTCCACTCAATTTTGGGCTGTCACGCTAGCTTGCAAGCCCAGCTACGGGGCTTCTTTTTCCTCCCAAAAAAAAGCTACGGTCCATTTCTTTTGAAACTTTCTTTGTGTTACTGTATGTATGTACTAGTACTAGTACTACTAAGGTTGTTTTTGCGAGTTCTGGTTGATGCCTAATAGGTTGATTTTCTATGGTTAAGTTGATATATCGTTGAATTCTGGAGATGATGACTTGGTGCTGGTAATTAACTACATTTGTTGGTAATAATATAGAGGGGAAATTGGGTCGCTGCTACTCCTACTCCTGTCACGGAGGTGGTCTGAAATGGGGATAAGTGTGCACGTCTGAACACGGCCATCGACGACGGATGCCGCAATCTTCCACCACCTCCTCCAAGTCAACACTATGCAGTGCAGCAGAGAGCAATCGATCCATACACTCCCGGCATTGATTCTCCGCGAGATGGAAAACTGATTTTAACTAAATTCATACTATACAAAAAAGGACCCACGTAAATTAAAATCCATGCATTCCAGCTTCCAAACAAAGCCATAATCTCAGTTTTAGAGCGTTTTACTTTGTATAATAATGATAGTTGTATGTATATTTTAAATGCTGAGGCTGAAATATCAATATATTTTCTTTTCTAAAAAAACACCCTAGTAGAGGGGCCACGTCGCACGCTGAATGAGCAATTTTATAACGTGGAGAAGGAAATGCGAGGAGAGAGATAGCTCGATGGAGACGGAAAATCGGTAGGCTATTTACCGCCGCCCAAGTAAGTGTGAAGAGGGAAAGTAGGGTCCACAACATGCATATAGGGGAGAGAGGATAAAATAATTTCTTCTTTTTTCTTTCACTAGTTGGTTGCACGTGCGCAAGCACGTGTGTATATAAAGCTTTAGGTATTCTCTCAAATCTAGAGGCACTTCATTTTTCGAGTTAGCTGGTCTTTATATATATAAAGAAAAACTCTTCAATCTATTGTCTATTAGCAATACAGGATAATTATGTGCACGTGTGGGGAGGTCCAATTGCCACTCTCATGTCTAAAGTGATAGAGATTCCTGCCCGAGCCATCTCTTTCCCTGAGTCTTTTACATGTGTGCTATTAAAAAAAGATGCCGGTTACCTATGTGCCACTAGAAAGTTTATAGACACATGTATGCCATCGACCGAACTTTTTTTTACCCGTGTGCCATTTTGGACAGAATGGGAGCTGACGGTGTTAAACAGAGGCGTGAAAAGACAGATTTACCCTTGGATATAAAAGATGATAAAATAAATTATAAACAGTAGAAAATTATAAAAAAAATCAGAAAATAGATTTGAAAATGATAGAAATAATGTTAAATCAAAAAATAAGTAAGAAAATTCGTAATTAATTTATAAAATGTCATGAAAATTCAAAAAATTAGAAAAATTTCATAAAAATTTAAAAAATCGCATAAAATTAAAATCTATACTAAAAGGATCGAGTTCTTTTGAAAACTTTTGTTACCAATGAAAACCCCCGTACCCCTCACAATATACCCACCTGGACCCACATTGCATGAAAAATAAGGAAATAATTGTGAAAGTTTTTTTGGTAGAGCGAAAAAACACGTGTGAGTTCACCCCTAGCCCCTCGGTTTTTTTTCCACCAGTGTTTTTTTTTACCCACCTTTGTACCCATCTTTATTTTAAAAGGATACTAAACACAAAGGAAACTGAACACCACGTGAAGGAAAGAATTGCCGTCGGCTACGTGTAGAACGAAGCAGCAACTTCCATGCAAACACCACGGCAAGGTTCCCGCGGTGCGCCAAAGCATATTGATATATTAAAAAAATGTGTTAAACTAATAATTATGCCAACATTATAAATGATTAACAAATATATTAAACACTTAATGCTACTTGTAGGAAAATAATATTTTCTTGCTGCTTCCCGTCGGTTACTTTAAAGAACAAAGCATGCTAAAAGATTTTGCTGCCGTCGTTCGTGGTCATCGAGACAATCTTGCTGACGTCGTTCGTGTCAAATTTTCTCTTCAAAATTGCTAATTTGAGGAGACCAACACAAGTCGCACGAAGCACCTGGGAAAAAAATGGAAAATAATTCGACGTGGAAGTGTCAAGAGAAAAAGGGCCCATCAAAATATACACAATTATCCCATATTGCTAATAGACAATACATTGGAGAGATTTTCTCCATATAAATAAAGAACCAACTATCTCAAAAATAATGTGCCTCTAGATTTGAGAATACATGAGAGAGCGAATATAAAGTATTTTTAAAAACGCTTCGCACGACTGGTATGTTTATCATGGGCCACTCATGTGACACTGTTTAGTACGTACGTGTCATCAATAAAAATATCCAAATTAATCAGAAAAATTATCAGATTACATAAAAAATACGGGAATACAATAGAAAAAAATACATGACATCACTACTAAATTACTTGATCATATAATCAACATTCTAGCAAACGTGACGTGTCGTATCATCAACATCCAACCATGATATAAGTGCCGACTTGCATGAGCATTACACATAATATCTACTACTCCCTCCGTCCCATAATATAAGCATTTGTTGACTTTCAGACATCACGTTTGACCATCCGTCTTATTCAAAAAAATTTATAAAAATATAAAACAAATAAGTCACACTTGAAATATACCTAGTGATAAACCAAGTCATACCAAAATAAATAATATATTCACAAAATTTTTGAATAAGACGAATGGTCTAACGTGATATACGAAAATCGAAAAATGCTTATATTATGGGACGGAGGGAGCAGTAGTGATCTACTCTTTCCCATCAAAATATGCAGGACAGCAAGTTTCCTTCCTTTTCCCCAATTAATGTCGATTTTCCCAAGAAATAAATGCAGCGCAGGATCAACGAATCAGGCTGATGAGCTCCACTGCCTCCACGGAGGCCTGGCGCACTCGCCGACGGGGCGCGGCGGCCTGGCGCGGCCCAGGCGGCACGCGGCGCACGGGATTGAGACCGTGAACAGAGAAGAAAGAGGAAGGATAAGGTTCAGTCTTGACACAGGGGTATAATGGACATTTCACTACGTGGGCCCCACATGTAAGATGCACCCATCTAACGGACGGAATGGCACACGGCTAAAAGAAAATTCGATGGATGATATATAAATATCTACAAACTTTTCAGGGACATAGATAACCACGTCTTTTTTAATGACGTACAGATAAAAAGACTCTCTTTCCCTGCCTCGGCCGATTTTTCTCTCGTAACCTCAAAACCAAGAACCAGGGGACAAACAGCACAGTGCCGACCGAACGGTCCACCGTATGCCGGCGGCGGCGGTGGCGGCAGCAAAGTCCGAGCTCTCCACCGAGGACCTCCCCTCTTCTTCAATTAATCCTCCATTCCGGCCCTCGCCACCTTCTCTTCTTCCTCCACGCCGTCAGTGAGGTTGCTCGGCGTCTCAGCAATGAGGGAGAGGAGGTGGAGGTCTGCTGCTTGCTTGCTCGCGGCGGCGTTGGTGTTGCAGACGGCGGCGGTGCTCGGTGGGGGCGAGGGCAGTGGCGGGGACGGGGCCCTTCTGAACCCGCAGGAGCTAGAGAAGTTCGTGGACGAGCTGCCGGACATGCCGAGGCTGCGCGGGTACGGCGTCGCGGAGGGCGGCGCGCTCGTCGCCGGCAACCTCACCATCGGCATGTACGCGGTACATAGAACATATCGAAACAAAGTTTCCAATATCCAATATTGGATATTGGAAACTTTGTTTCGATATGTTCTATGGCCTTTGAAACAAGTAAGTCAAACGAGTGATACGAAAGGGAAATTCGAGGACTTTGAACAATTCGCAACGGCCTGGCGTGCACCTGCGCACGGACTTTTGCTTAGTGCGTGAGGTGTTTCAAAGTTCAAACTAGAAACATTCTGCAAATGCTGAGTCATGCATTCGTGCAGATGCTAACTCATGAAGCATACATGCTTAAATTAATCTAGGATACATGCAATAGATCAAGAGTAATTAGTTTATCTGGCGCTGTTATTCTTCAGTGAATCGATCATCTTTAAAAGCGACATTGATGCCTGAATAGGAGTAGAAAAGATTGCCCATACTCAAAGGCCAGCACTCGTCTGAAAGATGCAGCATGCTGACAAAGTAGCGGTGTTTTTCTTTTCTCGGCTCTCTACCGGAAATTGTTGTTAAGCTCATCGGCTCGTCATGAAAGAACACTGTTAGGTGATGGCATCGAACTTTTTGCAGAAATAGAGGAGATACTTGTATATCAGATTAAAGAGCAACTTAAAGAGTATGTGCTGTCATCCACAGTCGTCGTTAGCCTCTTTGGAGGTTCTGGGACAGGCTCAACTGAACCTGGACTGACCTTAATCCATTCCCCTATAGGGAACAGCAGGGCATGAGCACGCAGTTCATCAAAGTAGGTGTCGACACATTCTCAAATAGTGCATGTGTATTGTGTAAGGCACTCTGCATTCTCCACGAGATCTCTGACGAATGATGATGTTGAGACTTCAGTCAGTGTCTAGCTTGGATCACTATCACTTTCACGGGCCACGAAGACTACGCCAAACTGCTCGATCACGATTTACTAGTCAGCCCTATCACAAATCCATGTAGCTCGATCATGGGCCAGGGCCCCCACCTTATCGTCAATGGCAGGCAATAATTCAGACTTTTGGAGCCCGTTCAGCTTCCAACCAGTGCTTTTGGAGACTTGACAATCGTATCAGCATATATCCTGTGTGTTTGCCCAGTGACAGCATCGCAAATCGCCATGCGGGAATTTCAAATCCATCTTTTAGAGAAAATTTCAAACCCATTTCTACTTGTAAAAATAATTTCTACTGTCTGAATTATTGATTTCTTTTCTTCATCTGAATTGTGCCAGAAATTCCACCGCGACCTTCCGGCGACTCGGGTCTTCGCCTACGGCGCCAGCCGGGAGGCCGCGACGGTGCCGGGCCCCACCATCGAGGCCATGCGGGGCGTCCCCACGCACGTGACGTGGGTCAACCACCTCCCGCGCCGCCACATCCTCCCGTGGGACCCCACCCTCACCACGGCCGCCGAGGCGGCGCCCGGCGCCGGCGTCCCCACCGTCGTCCACCTCCACGGCGGCGTGCAGCACTCCTCCTCCGACGGCCACTCGCTGGCCTGGTTCACCGCCGGCCTCGCCGCCACGGGCCCGCGCTTCTCGCCGCCGCCCTACACCTACCCGAACCGGCAGCCGCCCGGGAACCTCTGGTACCACGACCACGCCATGGGCCTCACCCGCGTCAACATCCTCGCCGGCCTCATGGGCGCCTACCGCGTCGCGAGCCCCGGCGAGGAGGGCCCCCTCAACCTGCCCTCCGGCGAGCTCTTCGACCGGAACCTGGTGCTCTTCGACCGCGACTTCCTCGCCGGCGGGGAGCTCTTCATGAACCGCACCGGCAACAACCCCGACGTGCACCCGCAGTGGCAGCCGGAGTACTTCGGCGCCGTCGTCGTCGTCAACGGCAAGGCCTGGCCGTTCCTCCGCGTGCGCCGCCGCCGCTACCGCTTCCGCATCCTCAACGCCAGCAACGCGCGCTTCTTCCGCCTCTCCCTCTCCGGCGGCCTCCGCTTCGTGCACGTCGCGTCCGACTCGGTGTACCTCGCCCGGCCGGTGGCCACGGAGAGGTTCCTCCTCGCGCCGTCGGAGATCGCCGACGTCGTCGTCGACTTCGCGGAGTCGGCCGCCGGCGCCGGCGCGGCGGTGCTGAGCGACGACGCCCCGGCGCCGTACCCCGGCGACCCCGGCGACAGGGCGGAGACCGTGGCGGTGATGAAGTTCCTGATCGAGGACGCCGCGGCGGCGGAGCCGGATACCTCGTCGGTGCCGGCGGCGCTGATGCCGCACTACCCGAGGCCGGACGCGCGGGAGGCGGCGGCGACGCGGCGGATCACCATGTACGAGCACGCCAAGGACGGCACCGACGAGCCGACGCAC
>OAMR01000380.1:457632-474885 GCA_900205405.1 Echinochloa crus-galli
GTGACGACGATCCTCGTGAGGTTCAAGCCGCTGACCGACGCCGCGGCGTCGCCGGAGGAGAGCAGGTTCCCCTTCGACGTCACCACGGGTCCCGGCTACGTGTACCATTGCCACGTAAGTCTTAGTTAGCTTTGCTGCACATCTCGTGCATCTGCCGAGCTAATTTTGATCCATTTCGTTTCACCACTCTCTGTCATGACTCATGAACAAGATTTGTGCTTTTTTTTTCGTTCTGTCCCTTGAAAAATGCAGATTTTGGACCACGAGGACAACGAGATGATGAGACCGATGAAGATTGTTCGTTGAACGATTTCCAGCTTTAAAAAATCATTGAAAATTCGTTTCGCGAAAGAAATAAAAAAGGTTCAGTAATGCTCTAAGCCGGCCGTCCGACGGACGCGCGTCCGTCCGGACGCTGAGGCCACGTGACCCATCTCAGGTCTACATGTTCCCATCCACTCTGGTCTACATATTTCCACCACCATTTCATCTTTATTCTCTTCCTTTTCTCCCGTACGCATCACACATCGTCTTCCTCCTTGCTTCCACGCCGCTGCCGCTACGTTGCTTCACGCGCCGCCGCCGCTACGTGCTTCGCCGCCGGCCCCCTCCTCGCTCCCACGCCGCCGCTGCGTTCCTCCACGCTCCACCGAGGTTGGACGGCGTCGCCGAGGCCGGAGCTGATGTTGTCGTTGTCTGCGAAGCACGCGCCGCGCCAGGCCGCCGGGGCCTCGCCGGGCACGACGGCGGCAACTAAGGAAGGGAGCAGGTCGACGGCAGGAGCGAGAGCACGTCCCTCACCTGGAATGACGCCGCCGCGTAAGTGGAGGTGGAGCTGGAGCAGCAACGCAAACAGGGAGGAGGGTCCTCCTGCTCCTCCACGGGCGCGGGCGCCGTCGCCCCTGGCCGCTCCTTCACGGGCGCGGGCGCCGCTCCTCCATGGGTGTGCCGTAGATGTCGCCTCCCCGCGGTCGTCGTTGCCGGCCGTCCCTGCTCCTCCGCGGGTGCGGGCGCCGCGAGCGCCACCACCTCCGCCCCTGGCCACTCCTCCGCGGGTGCGCCGTCGACGCCGTCGCCGCCGCCGCCGCCTCCATTCCCGCGCTGCCGCCGTCATCGCTCCCATGCCTTCTCCATGTGCCGTCGCCGCTGCTCCCTTGGCTGCCGCGTGCGGAGCTCCTGCTCACCATCTTCTTCCTCCTCCTTCTCTGTCGACCCCTTCCCCGCGTCGTTCCCCGCACCGGCCGCAAGAGGAGCTCCATAGGACATTCATGGCGTGCAACAGGTAGGTTTTGGTGTATGTTGCTAGGGTTTGCTCCATGTTGCAGGAGCATGTTTTACGTGTTTCGGTTGTTCCAGGAAATGTTCCAAGTGTTTGATGAGAATGTTGCAAAACTAGATCTGGGAAGTTCTAGGGTTTGGCTCCATATTGCAACAGCATTTTTCACGTGTTTCGGATGATCCAGAGGAATGTTGCAACTGTTTGATGTGAATATTGCAAAAATAGATCTCAGATGTTGCATTGGTTGCAATGATTTTTTTAATGTTGCAGTTGTATAATCTTGATGTTGCACGAAGTTTGATTGGATGTTTCGTATGAAATTCGATTGGATCTTTTATATGAATGGCATGTTTCATGAAACATGCTCTAATGTTGCGGTGGGAATTTTTACTCAACTCCCGTAGCAACTGGGTGATATCCGATGGCGTCTGTTTCTATAGGAGTTCCTAATGTTGCAACCAGTGGCTTTCTTTGTTTCAGATATTGTTCTATGATGTTGCATATATTATTTTTGTATGTTGCAAAAAATTTTACATGTTGCATGCAACATCATACTCTTGTTGCGGCGGGATTTTTTCCTGCTACAGTACCGTCCGATTTTTTACCCACGTCGGACGTCCGGGCGCTAGCAA
The DNA here is from genome assembly GCA_900205405.1 of Echinochloa crus-galli. NCBI lineage: Eukaryota > Viridiplantae > Streptophyta > Magnoliopsida > Poales > Poaceae > Echinochloa > Echinochloa crus-galli. Next base: position 459,544 of record OAMR01000380.1, read on the forward strand.
GCCCGAAAAGGTTCACAATTCTGTGGAAAGACTGCTCTGTGGTTGAACCCCGAGGAGAATCGTGTCGTAAAAACAGAGAAGATACCGCGCTAAATGTTGGAAGTATGGATTTAAAAACATTACATTTAAAAACAGAGAAGATACCGCCCAACTGAAGAAGGAGTTCGGCGACATCACGTTCAAGGAGGGTGAATCCGTGGACGAGTTCCAGCTCCGCATCGTCGGTCTCGCCAACAGCATCCGCATCCTCGGCAGCGACGTCACGGACGCGGAGATCATCAAGAAAATGCTACAGGTGGTCCCTGACAATCTGTCGCAGATCACCATCGCCATCGAGACTTTCCTCGACATGGAGCTCACCTCCATAGAAGAGGTGGTCGGTCGCCTTCGTCAAGTCGAGGAACGTCTCAAGAAGAAGTCGGCCGCCGCGTCCACCGCCCTCGTCCACGACAAACAGGGCCGCCTTCTCCTCACCGAGGAGGAGTGGCTCGCCAAGCTGAAGTTGCGAGCAAACGGAGGCGGTGACGGCAGCGCCTCCTCCAACTCAGGCGGCAAGAAGCAAGGCAAGCCTGTAACATCCTAAAATAGCCTATTTAAAATTTTTAGTATTTAATTGATTATTTAATATTTTGCTCATAATTAACATAGGCTAAATATAAAATTTCTGGAAATTAAAATCAAATATAAGGCATAGAAATATTTTTGTTGCATTCATGCTGCTGCATTGATTTTTGGTTGATAGCAAATTAAATTGGAATTTAAATTCTATTTAAATTCGGATTTAATTTGCATTTGTTTGAGTTTTAGAAAAGTTAAATCAGCCATAGTTCACTTTTGCTCCCTGATCTTTCCCCTAGTCCACTTCTGCTCCCCCCTTTTCCTCCCCGAGCCAAGCCTGCTCCTTTCCTTTTTCTTTCCGCCCAGCCCAGCGGCCCACAGCGCCAGCCCAGCCACCGCCGCTCTCGGCCCAGCAGCAGCCCAGCTCCACCCCGCCTCTCTCTCCCAAAGCCGAAGCTTCGCCGCCCATCTTCGTCGCCGTTCCGCCGCCGGAGAAGCCTCCCCGCGTGAGCCGCCGCCTCCGACACCCGCCACTCCGCCGCCGCAGTCGGTCTCCCCCCTCCGGCGCCTCTTCCTCCGATCCAGCACCGCCAGGAGCATCACGTTGAGGTGAAGAAGCTTCTGGTCCCGTTCCTTTCGGTTTTGCGTCCCGTAGCCTAGCCCCACTGCTCGCCGGCGCTGGCCTCCGCCGCTCGACGTCGACACACCACACCTCCGCCTCTTCCACGCCTTGTTCAACTCAGGTAGTCTTGGCATCCCCTCCCGGTCGTTTTCCACCCAGTAGCACCTCCAGCCGAGCTCCGTAGCACGCTCTCTACCTCCGCCGGAGCTCCGCCGCCGCCGGTTCCCGTCGGCCGCCGCCCCTGCGAGCCTCCGGTCGACCCTAGGTGAGATCGCCTCTTCCTCCTGAAGCTGTAGGGCCAAGCCTCGACTCGATTGGTAGTCGGTAGCTCCCGTTTGTCCCAACTCCGGCGAAGCGCCGCCACCTCCCCTGCAGCGCCGCCGCGCTTCCTTGTCGCCGGCGGCCATCTCTTTCCCCAACCGTCCCCAGCCATTAGATCAAGAAGCAACGGCCCAGATCAGATCTGACCCGGGTCAATACCGGTCAACCGTGGTCAGCCGTGGTCACTTTTCTAAGAGCCCCCTGGTTTTTATCTATTCAACCCGCAGTCCACCCCCCATTCAGAAATATTTACGTCGAGGTCCTCTGTTATTCAAAATTCCCCCTGACCTTTTAAAGAATAGAACCCGCGGTCCAGCTCTGCTGTTTTTGCACGTTAGTCCTCGTAGTTTCCAGTATAATTACGTATAGGCCCTCTGTTTTTCACAAATAAGCCCCTGAAAGTCCTAAACCTTAGAAAAGCCATATCTTTCCCGTTTTAGCTCCGATTTGAGTGATTTTCGCGCTCACGTGTTCGTAGCAAAGCGTAGATTAGTTTTTCAGCCTTCTTTTGTACTGTTTCTACTGTTTGGTGTACTGTTCTAATAGATTAAATATGTTTGCATGTACTAGCTTGTGTGGATGCTTGTGTGTTGCTCCGTGAGTCCAGTCGGTGAGCCGTACGCACTTGAGTTCGAGGGTTACGAAGAGCAAGACCAGCATCAACAGCAGCAGCAGCAGTTTGAGGAAGGCAAGTATAGCACGGACAATCCTTGCTACCTAAACACACCTTTTACATTATTTACTGCATACGCATGTGTCTAAATTTGTTTCCCATTAAGGATGTATCTAGCTCTGTTTATCCTGTACCTTGATTACCCCGGGTTTATGCATATGGGTAGATACTTGCTAGGCGGCGTAGGCGCAGCTACTGTCACCTTTGCTTAACTGTTAATGATGACTAAATGGTTCACTTCAATGATAAATGGTAAAACTTGCTTTTTAGCAACTTGGATGAGGGAGCTAGGGCGTACGCTGCGTGCTTGGCCCTAGTGTCTCTCCGTAAGGACTGGTTCTAAAAGCGGCAACCCAGGAGCCTGTCGCCACCGCTAGAACTATAATGGCTCTGGTCTTGGAATAGTAACTTGTACTTCTCTAACTTCTCAGTGGTTATCGATGGTGCCAACGGCGCTATGGGAACAAGGCGCTAGGCATAGTTTTTGATCCACCGAGGACGGCAGACCCGCCGGCTATGTCTCGTTAGACAAAGTCCCGTGTTGGGAGCGCCTGCGAGCTCCACACGTCACGCCTTGCTTGGCATGCGTGCCCGTGCTTCGGACGCCATTGACCCCCTTGTGCTGCGCCCTGAGCGTAAGTCAATCTCGGTGCCTCGAAACTATGCACCTTTGTTACCATAGTGGCTACTGACTTGTTAGGGTGTCTTGTGAAAATCCTCGTAGCGTCCCTATGCAGTCACACCTCGGAAGTGTTGATGGGCGTGGTTGGGTGCAAAGTTCCTTTGAACTTTTACGCGACTGGTGGGTAAAGGGCGAAACCTCTGCAGAGCGTAAAATCTATCATGATAGCCTTGCTCAAGGTCACGAGCGGCCTGGATCCTTTTATGATTAGAAGACGATATTTATTACTGTTTAATGATGACTTACATTAATTATCATGGGATACAACTGGGATTCATCTAATGTAGTAGTTATGATTAAAATGAACCAACTAAAAGTGCTAATGCAGTTAAGCCAGTGTCAAGCCTTCTTTGCCTCATCCCCCGTGCTATACTTGCTAAGTAATTATGTTACTTACACTTGCTATTTTAATGTTCACTCCTACTTTATTAATTGGGTTTTCAACTGGGATTCATATTATTGTAGTAACTTCGGATTATGCTAAAATGAAACAACTAAAAGTGCTAATGCAATACAGCCGTGTCTAGCCTTACTTTGAGCCTTCATAATCCGTGTTGTACTTGCTAAGTAAATATTTTACTTACAATTGCTGCTATTCAACAAAATCCCGGACGGGTAACAGATGGTTATGAGAATGATGTGGCTGCTGCTGAGTTTCCGGAGGATCTGCCCTTTTTCTAAGCTGTGGTCAACCAGTCAGAGTCCCTGTGGACTGCGGCTCCTCTTAGTAGAGAGAGTTGATAAATAGACTTCCGCTGTTTTGTTTACTTATTTATGTCAAACTCTGATGTAAACGATTTATTTCGAGCATTGTGAACTCTGTAATACCATATTTGTTTGCTGTATGTGTCTGTGGACTTCCTGGGCACACATATGGCCGCATTCGGGTTTTTCACCACCGTATAGTACTCCAGCTGCTACTGTCTTGTTAGGGTGTCTTGTGAAGGCCTCGTAGCGTCCCTATGCAGTCACACCTCGGTAGTGTTGACGTGCGTGGTTGGGTTTAAAGTTCGTTTGAGCTTTTACGCGACTGGTGGGTAAAGGGCGAAACCTCTGCAGAGTGTATAATCTATCATGATAGCCTTGCTCAGGGTCACGAGCGGCCTGGATCCTTTTTGATTAGAAGCTGGAGATATTTATTACTGTTTAATGTTCACTCCTACTTTATTAATTGGGTTTTCAACTGGGATTCATATTATTGTAGTAACTTCGGATTATGCTAAAATGAAACAACTAAAAGTGCTAATGCAATACAGCCGTGTCTAGCCTTACTTTGAGCCTTCATAATCCGTGTTGTACTTGCTAAGTAAATATTTTACTTACAATTGCTGCTATTCAACAAAATCCCGGACGGGTAACAGATGGTTATGAGAATGATGTGGCTGCTGCTGAGTTTCCGGAGGATCTGCCCTTTTTCTAAGCTGTGGTCAACCAGTCAGAGTCCCTGTGGACTGCGGCTCCTCTTAGTAGAGAGAGTTGATAAATAGACTTCCGCTGTTTTGTTTACTTATTTATGTCAAACTCTGATGTAAACGATTTATTTCGAGCATTGTGAACTCTGTAATACCATATTTGTTTGCTGTATGTGTCTGTGGACTTCCTGGGCACACATACGGCTATATTCGGGTTTCTGTGTAAACCCGGGTGTGACAAAGCCCCGTCGCGGACGCAGCGCTGGAAGCGGCGGCGGCGTCTACCGCGACCCCAACAAGCCTCCGGCCAGCCCATGCTTCAACTGCAAGCAGGTCGGTCATTGGGCCGTGTACTGCCCCAATAAGCCCAAAAAGGGGCAGGCCCATGTGGCCCAAGGTGAGGAAGACGAGCCCACACTTCTTATGGCCCACGCAGTCTCTTTCGTCAACCTTCCCGCAGCTCCGCCTCCGGCGAGATCTACTCTCGCCATCACGCCTCCTCCACCCGCGCCTCACCGCATCGAGATCCACGAGGAGCGTGTCTTCGTCCAGCTTGGCCCCCGCGCCAATCCGGAGCCCCACCGCTGGGTTCTGGACACCGGGGCCACGAACCACATGACGGTGGAGCGGAGCGTCTTCGCCGAGCTCAACACTAACGTCTGCGGCTCGGTGCGATTCGGCGACGGTTCCGCGGCGGAGATCAAGGGGAGCGGCACCATCATCTTCAGCTGCAAGAATGGAGAACACCGTGCTCTGACGGGGGTATACTACCTTCCCAATCTCAGAGCAAACATCATCTCCATCGGCCAACTTGACGAAGCTGGGTGCAAGATCGACATCGAACATGGCGTCCTCAAGATCTTCGAACAGGGCCGCAAGCTACTGGCCCGTGTCCGACGGTCTCCATCACGCCTCTACATCCTCGAGCTGAAGATTGGGCAGCCTGTCTGCCTGTCGGCCAAGAGCGAGGAGGCGGCGTGGCGCTGGCATGCCCGATTTGGGCATCTGAGCTTCCAGTCACTGCGCCAATTGGCCCGTCAGGAGATGGTGCGCGGTCTACCACACCTGGAGCAGGTGGACCAGGTGTGCGACGCCTGCCTCGCCGGCAAGCAAAAACAAGCTTCCTTCCCTGAGCAGGCGCGCCGACGCGCCACGAAGGCCATCGAGCTCGTCAACGGCGACATCTGCGGCCCGATCAAGCCTACCACCCCGAGCGGTAACCAGTACTTTCTTCTCTTGGTGGATGACATGAGTCGTTTCATGTGGCTTGTGCTGCTCCCGAGCAAGGACCAAGCCGCGTCGGCGATCAAGAACTTCCAAGCGGCAAACTGGCCGCAAGCTGAAGACCCTGCGCACCGATCGTGGGGGGGGGGGGGGTTCACTTCCTTGAAAAAAGCGCGAAAGTTTAGTAAAAATGTCACATCGGATACTGTAACGTACTGTAGCACTTTTCGTTTGTTTGTGGTAAACATTGTCCTACTATAACCTAACTAGGCTCAAAAGATTCGTCTCGTCGTGTATATCAAAACTATACAATTAGTTTTTTTATTTACCTACGTTTAGTGATCCGGAGCCCCACCGCTGGGTTCTGGACACCGGGGCCACGAACCACATGACGGTGGAGCGGAGCGTCTTCGCCGAGCTCAACACTAACGTCTGCGGCTCGGTGCGATTCGGCGACGGTTCCGCGGCGGAGATCAAGGGGAGCGGCACCATCATCTTCAGCTGCAAGAATGGAGAACACCGTGCTCTGACGGGGGTATACTACCTTCCCAATCTCAGAGCAAACATCATCTCCATCGGCCAACTTGACGAAGCTGGGTGCAAGATCGACATCGAACATGGCGTCCTCAAGATCTTCGAACAGGGCCGCAAGCTACTGGCCCGTGTCCGACGGTCTCCATCACGCCTCTACATCCTCGAGCTGAAGATTGGGCAGCCTGTCTGCCTGTCGGCCAAGAGCGAGGAGGCGGCGTGGCGCTGGCATGCCCGATTTGGGCATCTGAGCTTCCAGTCACTGCGCCAATTGGCCCGTCAGGAGATGGTGCGCGGTCTACCACACCTGGAGCAGGTGGACCAGGTGTGCGACGCCTGCCTCGCCGGCAAGCAAAAACAAGCTTCCTTCCCTGAGCAGGCGCGCCGACGCGCCACGAAGGCCATCGAGCTCGTCAACGGCGACATCTGCGGCCCGATCAAGCCTACCACCCCGAGCGGTAACCAGTACTTTCTTCTCTTGGTGGATGACATGAGTCGTTTCATGTGGCTTGTGCTGCTCCCGAGCAAGGACCAAGCCGCGTCGGCGATCAAGAACTTCCAAGCGGCAAACTGGCCGCAAGCTGAAGACCCTGCGCACCGATCGTGGGGGGGGGGGGGAGTTCACTTCCGTCGAGTTCGGGCGCTACTGCTCAAGGCCAAGGCCCTCCCCGGGTACTTCTGGGGCGAGGCGGTCACAACGGCGGTGCACGTTCTCAACAGGCCACCGACGCGCGCTCTTGAACGGAGAACCCCCTACGAAGCCTGGCATGGTGACAAGCCCCCGGTCCACTACCTCCGCACGTTCGGCTGCATCAGGCACGTCAAGGCGACGCGCCCCCACCTGAAGAAGCTCGACGATCGCAGCTCCCCGATGATCTTCGTTGGGTACGAGAGCGGCTCCAAGGCATGGCGTTTCTTCGATCCAGGCACTGGGCGCGTCACTGTTTCCCGCGATGTTGTCTTCGATGAAGCAGGGCAGTGGAAATGGGAGGAGCACAACCACGCTGAGCGCGGCGATGATGATGAACCGTTCACCATCGAGTACGTCGGGGCAACCGTGACGGGTACGCCTGAGCCACGCGCCCCCTCTCCAGCCGCTGCGGGATCGCCACCACCAGGCTCTCCACCTCCAGTGGCGACGCCAACACCAGGCTCACCACCTCCAGCGGCGACGCCACCACCAGGCTCACCGGCTCTAGCGGCTTCCCCAGCACCCGTCTTCGTCTGTCCACCACCTGGCTACCTCGACAACCTGGATGCAGATCATGAGGATGACGTGCCGCTCCGATTCCGTGACCTCGACAGCCTCCTCGGTCCATCAACTCCACCAGGCCATGCACCCAGGGTGCTCGACGACGAGCTCCACTTCACCTCTGCAGAGGAACCCGGTTCCTTCAGGGAGGCTGAACAAGAAGCCTGCTGGAGGGGAGCCATGATCGAGGAGATGAAGTCCATCACCGACAACAACACTTGGGACCTCGTCGACCTCCCACCTAGGCACCAAGCAATCGGGCTCAAGTGGGTCTTCAAGGTAAAGCGCGACGAAAATGGAAACATTGTGCGTCACAAGGCCAGGATGGTGGCGAAGGGCTACGTTCAGTGCTGGGATCGACTACAACGAAGTCTTCGCGCCCGTGGCTCGGATCAAGTCCGTGAGGTTGCTCCTGGCACTGGGGGCGCACTAGCACTGGGAAGTCCACCACATGGATGTCAAGAGCGCCTTCCTCAACGGCGAGCTCAAGGAGGAAGTGTACGTCTCCCAACCGTCCGGTTTCGTGGTGGACGGCGCTGAGCACAAGGTACTGCTCCTCCGCAAGGCACTGTACGGATTGAAGCAGGCACCCAGGGCCTGGAATGCCAAGTTCGATGCCTCTATGGTGTCACTTGGTTTCCAGAGGAGCAGCTCGGGGCACGGTGTGTACACGCGCACCAAAGGATCATCGCGGCTCATCGTCGGTGTCTACGTCGATGACCTTGTCATCACCGGCTCCGCCAACGGCGACATCCTGGCGTTCAAGGTGGAGATGAAGAGCATCTTCAAGATGAGTGACCTCGGCCTGTTGTCCTACTACCTCGGGATCGAGGTGAGTCAAGGACCGGCGGGGATCACGCTGTGTCAGCGCGCGTACGCCGACAAGCTCCTGGAGCGCAGCGGAATGCAAGGCTGCAACGCAGCTGTGGCACCCATGGAACCGCGACTCAAGATGGGCAAGGAGAGCAGCACACCGATGGTGAACGCCACGGAGTACTGGCGAATCATTTGGCGGCCTGCGCTATCTTATCCACACCAGGCCGGATCTTTCCTTCGCGGTGGGATTTCTGAGTCGGTTCATGGAGGCGCTGCACGAGGAGCACCTGGCCGCGGTGAAGCGATACGTCGCTGGAACGCGTGGCCACGGGCTGCACTACGGGCGAGGAGAAGGGAAGGCGTTGAGGTTGATCGGCTACAGTGACGCTGATCTGGCCGGCGACATTGATCAGCGCAAGAGCACCAGCGGCATCATCTTCTTCCTCGGCAACAATCCCATAACCTGTCAGTCTTCCAAGCAGAAGGTCGTGGCGCTCTCCTCCTGTGAGGCAGAGTACATCGCGGCTGCGAGTGCTTGCTGTCAGGGCGTCTGGCTGGTCCAGCTGCTGTGCGACTTCGTCGCCTCGGAGGTTGGAGCGCCAGAACTCATGGTGGACAACATGGCCGCCATTGCTATCAGTAAGAACCCCGTCTTTCATGATCGCTCCAAGCATATAGACACACGTTATCATTACATCAGGGAGTGCGTCGACGGGAATCGCATTGTCATCGGGCACATCTCCGTGGAGAAGCAGCTCGCTGACATACTCACCAAGGCGCTCGGCCGCGTGAGGTTTCAAGCACTTAGGGGGAGAAATGTTGAACATAACCCGGTGATCAAGTCCTCTATCTTGTGTACATAGTTTGTTTAGCGTGTCAGGCACAAGTTTGTGTGCAGTCAGAGTCCGACGCTTGCTGCGTTCAAGCGAGGGCGCGTCGAGTCTGTTTCCTTTTCTTCCGCGTTCTGTTTCGCGTCGTAGGAGAAGTGCGCGGCTATGCGTGCGTCGTGGGATGGCACGGCGAGTAGTGGCGTGTGTGCCGCGCATGTAGGCAGGAGTGCTGCCAAATTTAGCTTAGGAGTTTCTTTATATAGCAATGCAAGAACACCATAAAAGCTGCCAGCTTTTGCAGCACCAAAACCTCCCTGTGTTCATCCACGTTCATCTGTGTTTTGTGTGTTCCAGTGAGCTCGCCGGCGTTTCGACGTCCGGCAAACTCCGACAGGCGGCGACCGCTGGTGGTGGCGGTGGCGGCGGCGGCGGCTCATCAGCATCCTCGTGGTGGGGGTCATCGTCGTCGGCGGCGACAGCTGGTGGTGGCGGTGGCGGCGGCACATCATCTGCTTCTTTCTGATCGGTGTCGTCGTCATCGGCCGCTGCTGGTGGTGGCTGCTGCGGCCGTGGTGGACGGTTCCGCCTTGGGAGGCGACGGCGGATGGCAGGCGTGATTGCAGGGCACTCATCATGCAAATGTTGGACCATGCGATTGTCCGGCGCGCTGTGCAGGGCAAGCGGCTGGTGGCAGACGAGGCACCTATAGTTGTGCCCGTGTATCAGCTCACCGAACGCCGTCGTCGTGTAGAGCAGCTTCTTGGATCTCGCCATGGATGCCGCTACCTCGGGACTCCTACATTACCATTCATATGCACATCTATTATCTTAATACAATAGTATTAAAAGGAGCCACCACGTTCACCGAGAGGACCAAGAAATTCCCACGTTAATCCAAAAAAGAGAAGGATATAGACCGTCGGATTTTATAAACATCTAACGACACATAATATTTTGTTAATTTAAAAAAGAAAAAGAATATAGACCATCAGATTTTATGAAGATCTAACGGTCTATATTATTTCTTTAATCTAAAAAAGAGAAAAATATATGTCACAGGATTTGATGAAGATCTAACGGTCTATATTATTCCGTCCGCCGCCACCCTCTGCAGTCGCCCCGAGGCTGTCGCTGCGCAGCCGTCCATGGCCGCCGTAGGAGGCTTCCAAAGACGCCGCGAGGCCGTCCGCGACCGCCGCAGGAGCCCTTCGCCACCGCCGTGTGGCCGTCCGTGGCCGCCGCGGGAGTCCTTCGTTGCCGTTAATCTAAAAAAGAGAAAAAATATATGTCATAGGATTTGATGAAGATCTAACGGTCTATATTATTCCATTCGCCGCCACCCTCCGCAGTCGCCCCGACGTTGTCGTTGCGCAGCCGTCCATGGCCGCCGTAGGAGGATTCCACAGTCGCTGCGAGGCCGTCCGCGACCGCCGCAGGAGCCCTTCGCCGCCGCCGCCGCGTGGCCGTTTGTGGCCGCTGCGGGACTCCTTCGGAGCCGTTAATCTAAAAGAGAGAAAAATATATGTCATGGGATTTGATTAAGATCTAATGGCCTATATTATTCCGTCCGCAGCCACCCTCCACAGTCGCCCCGAGGCTGTCGCTGCGCAGCCGTCCATGGCCGTCGTTGGAGGCTTCCACAGTCGCCGCCAGGCCGTCCGTGACCGCCGCGGGAGCTCTTCGCCGCCGCCGCGCGGCCGTCCGTGGCCACCGTTGGAGTCCTTCGCCGTCACCGCGGGAGCCGCCCTCACGGCTTGGGAGTTTGGAGTCCGCCCGCTCCGCACGCGCCGTTAGAGGACGACTGGGCTGCCGTATGTGTCACACCCGGATTTACACAGAATCTCGAGTGCTGCCGTATGTGTGTCCTGGAAGTCCACAGACACATACAGCAAACAAATATGATATTATAGAGTTCACAATGCTCGAATAAAACGTTTACATCAGAGTTTAACATAAATAAGTAAATAAAACAGCGGAAGTCTATTTATTAACTCTCTCTACTAAACGGAGCCGCAGTCCACAGGGACTCTGACTTGTTGACCACAGCTTAGTAACATGGCAGGTCCTCCGGAAACTCAGCAGCAGCCACATCATTCTCATACCCATCTGTTACCCATCTGGAATTTTGTTGAATAGCAGCAAGTGTAAGTAAAAGGTTTACTTAGCAAGTATAACACGGGTATATGTAGGCTTAAAAGAAAGGTTTGACACGGTTGAACTGCATTAGCAATTTTAATTGATTCATTTTAACAATTATCCAAGTTACTACAATTTAAATGATTCCCAGTTGTAACCCAATTAATAAAGTAGAAGTAAACATTAAACAGTAGTAAACATCATCTTCTAATCAAAAAGGATCCAGGCCGCTCGTGAACCTGAGCAAGGCTATCATGCTAGATTGTACACTCTGTAGAGGTTTCGCCCTTTACACACCAGTCGCGTAAAAGTTCATGGAACTTTGAACCCAACCACGCACGCCACACTACCGAGGTGTGACTGCATAGGGACGCTACAAGGATTTTCACAAGACACCCTAACCCAACAGTAGCCCAGGCAGCATGGCCCAGGCACCGAGATTGACTTACGCTCATGTAGCGACATGAGGGGGTCAGTGGCGTCCAATGCGCGGCAACACATGCAACAACAGGAAAATAAAGAGCGCAACGTGTGGAGCCCCAACACATGATGGCTCCCAACACGGGACTGTGCCTCATGGGGACATAGCCGGCGGATCTTCCGTCCTCGGTGGATCAAGACATACTCTCACGAGTGCTTCCCATACCGCCGTCGGCCCCATCGGTAACTACTGTTAAGCTAGAGCCGTACAAGCTACTTGTCCTAGACCAGAGCCATTATAGTTCCAGCGGTGGCGACAGGCTCCTGGGTTGCTGCTTTAAGAACCAGTCCTTACGGAGAGACACTAGGGCCAAGCACACAGCGTACGCCCTAGCTCCCTTAACCATGTTGCTAAAAAAACAAGTTTGAACATTAACATTAAAGTGAACCATTAAGTCATGATTAACAGTTAAGCAAGGTGACAGTAGCTGCGCCTAGCAAAAAGTTCTACCCATATGCAATAACCCAAGGTAATCAAGGACAGAGTAATCAAAGCTAGGAACAACCTTAAAAAGGGTAACAATTTAGACACATGCATATGTAGTAAATAATGTAAAGGAGGTGTGTTTAGGTAGCAAGGATTGTCCGTGCTATACTTGCCTTCCTCAAAATGGTGGTGGTGCTGCTGGTGGTCTTGCTGGTACGGCTCCTGGACGTCCTCGTACTCGAACTCCAAAGCTACCGGCTCACCGACTGGACTCGAGAAGCACCACACAAACATCCACACAAGCCAGTACATGCAAACATATTTAATCTATTAGAACAGTATACCAAACAGTAGAAACAGTACAAAATAAGGCTTTAAATCTAATATACGCTTCACTACGAACACGTGAGCGCGAAAATCACACTAATCGGAGTTAAAACGGAGAAGTTATGGGGTTTTCAAGATCCAGGGACTAATCTGCGAAAACCGAGGACCTATACGTAATTATGCGTATAACTACGAGGGCTAACTCGCTAAAACTACTGCTCAGGACGGCACGTTCTATTATTTAAAAACGCAGGGGCTTAAATGAATAAAACAGGACCTAGATCTAATTATTTTGAACTGGGGGTGGACGGCGGGTTGATTTGAGTAAAACCGAGGGGCTCTTTAACAAAACGCCGGTGCTGACTGGTACCTTCTGGTTTGACCAGGGGCGGCGACCGGATCTGGACCGTGGGATTTCAATCGGACGCCTGGAGATCAAAGGGGCGAATGGTCGCCGGCGGCGGACACGGGCCCGGCGGCGCTGGCTTAGCTGCGGCCGAAGTTCGCCGGAGTTGGGCCAAATGCGGGTTATGGGGCACGGATTCGAGTGGGGATTGGTCCTACCGCTTCAGGAAAGGATGACGAGCCCAGAGGTGGGGTTCAAGACGTCTGAGGAGCGCCAACGATGGCCGGCGACGGCGAGCCGCGGAGGTGCGCGCCGACGAACCACGGGGAGGGTGCTATAGGGCATGGTTTCGAACAAGGTTTGGCCTGGGAGCATCACAAGGGTACGACGAGTCCTCCTGGGGTGCTAAAGTCATCGGGGAAACACCGGTGAGAGCGGCCGACGGGAAGCGGCGGAGGCGCGCGCCGGCGAGCGGCGGGGATCTAGGCTACGGGCCGCTAAAGCGAGAAAGGAGGGGCTCTGGAGAACGCTCACCTTCACGCGGAGCTTCTGGTGGGGTCAGAACGGAGAGGACAACGCCGGAGAGTGGGAGTCGACAGCGGCGTCGGTCGGCGGAGCTGCAAGATGGCGGCGGCCAATTAGAGCAGGGTGGAGTCTGGATTGAACTGCTAACGTGACGAGAAGGCCCCTTACCACACGGCGAGTCCACCCAGGGCGTTGAGGGGAGCGGAGCGGCGTCACCGGCGGAGTTCGGCGGTGGCGCGGGCTCGGATGGACGACGCTGGCGCAACAAGGAGTGCGGCGGCGCTAGGGTTTCGGGCGGGGGATGAGAGGGTGAGGAAGGCGACGGCGCTCGTGGGTAAGTAGGGGCGGGGGCGCCAGCCTTGGCGTGCGGGCCCTGCCGCGGCAGAGGTGCATTGGCCGCGCCATTAGCGGGGAGGGGAAGAAGGAAGGTGACGCAAGCCTGACGTCAGCGGCCTGACCAGCGGGGCCGGCGTGGCAGTGAGAGAAGGGGGGAGGGAGTTTGGGCTGAGAGAGGGGGAAAAAGAGAGCGGTGGGCCGTGGCGGGGAAAAAGGTGGCGGCCCAATAGGGGAAATGGCGCGGGGGCAGCGCTGGGCCAAGCTGGGTGTAACGCCCGTGTTTTCTGAACCCCCGAGTAAATCACCTAATGAAATCACCCGGTGTAAAACTTTTCAAAATCGTTTTACCGCCCGAGCTCCCCTCCCGCCGAATCCTTTTCGCCTGTCGTTTTCTTTCTCCCCTCCCCCTCCCTATCCGCATCGCATCACTGCCATCCTTTCAGTCCCGTCCCGCGTCGTCCGCCCTTGGGTCGACCGCCGGGCCACCCACCCTTGGCCGACCGCCGTCGACCGCCCGCCGCGAATCCCGCCGACCCCTCCCCTTTTTCCCTCTCTCCCTCTCCCTTTTTCCTTCTTTTCTTTTCTCTTTTCTCCTTTTTCCCTTTCCCCCTCTCTTTCCCTCCCTCCTCTGTTTCCTCTGCTCTTCCTCCCCGACACCGCCGCGGCCGCCCTGCTCTGCCCCACTTCCCGCTCCGATCACCGCCGGCCACCCTCTCTCTCTGCTCAGCGCGTCGTCGCCATCACGCGCCACCGCTCAACGCGCGCACGCACGCCACGCCACCGCGCGCGTGCACGCCGCGGCCACGCCATCGCCGCCACTGCCGCTGCTGCGCCGACCACTGGCACCGCCGTGCCGCCCACCACTGCGGCCCCGCACTCGCCGTCCTCGTGCCCACAGCCGAGCCGGCACATTGCCGTGCCGCCCACCGCCTGGCCGCCTGCTCGCACGCCACCGCGCAAGCGCACGCCCCGACCACCGCTGCCCCGCCGTGCCGACCGCGCGCACGCGCCGACCGCCGCTAGAAGCTCACCGCGCGCGTGCACGCTACCGAGGGCCCCGCCGCTGTCCTATCGCCGCACGCACGCCGCCTCCCGACGAGCACAGCGCCGCCGTACTAACAGTCGCCGGCCGCCTTTAATTTTCGTCCGCCGGCCGCCACAACCGCCCGCCGAACCCCTCCATCGTCGGCCCACCTCCTCGCCGCTCGTCCCCGCCTATAAATAGGCCCGTCGGCTTCCTCTTCACCACCACCCGCTCGCTCACCTCCCAGCTCGCCACCACGACCGACGCAGCACCATTGCCGCCGTGCTCCGCCACCGCCACCGCCCCGGGCTCACGTGGGCAGCCCACCACAGGCCACTCCAAGCCAAGCCGACCGCACCTTGAGCTTCCCCTCCACTCCCTGCAGCTCACCCACCCCTCAATCACCCTCCTCCGCCACCGCAGCGCCGCCGCCCACGCTCGCCATTGCCGCCGCCGCCACTGCTCTCGTGGGCCGCCCTCCACCCTTCACCTCCGGCCGTGGTAAGCCCACAGGTGGACTCGCCATACCTCGCTCGTCCTTTTCCCCCTGCTCCCGATCACCGCCGCCGCCTCAAACGCCGGCGATTGGGCCGAACAGTATCGCCGCCGCCGTTTCCCCCCCCCTGGCACTGTTCCGCGGTGAAGAAAGAGCACTTTACCCATAACCCCCTGGCATTCTTCATATTCGAACCCGCAGTCCAAACTTAAAACTCTCTCTCTCTCTGACACGTTTACACAAAGCCCCCTGAACTTTTAACAAATTAACCCGCAGTCCACAGCACTATATAAAGATAGGATTTGTGTGCCTAAGGAAGGAGAC